>RJWT010033325.1:0-13923 GCA_004365215.1 Cuniculus paca
GGGAAAAAGGAATGGGAATTTAAATTATGAGATACTTATTTACTTTACTGTTCACTCTATCATTTCATTGACAATTTCAGGTGGTTGGGTTCTGTAACCAAAACACCCACAATAAAGAAGCCCCAAACCTGCAAAACCAAAAATGCAATCTCCGAAGCACATGGGAAGTGATCAGCGATTCTGAGGACTTTAAGAAAACCACTCCTATGACAACAAAACCACCCAACCCCACCTTCTCATTGCTGCAGATTGGACAAAGAGTTGTGTGTTTAGTCCTTGATAAATCTGGAAGCATGGCGGTATGTTCGCTGAGCCTTGGTCTTCTCTATGCCCCTCGTAAATATGTGTATGATATGATCTGAACCACATCTTTGAATTGACTGGGAATAAATACAACTCCAGAATTAGAACAATTACAGTAACATTGCCATCAGAAATGCCCACTTCACTTCATTCCACAGTGATTTGGCATAAAATGTTTCATTTTCCAAATGAAATTAGTTTTAATTTGTGAGTGACTATCTGGTAAGTTACATAAACAATTTTTTTAATGCTTTACTGACATTATATAGGTCTACAGGTCTATAATTGTACATAGGACTTCTCCAGAACTATCACTAAAACATTGTACTTGAATGATCGTGTTATTGGGCTTTATCTTTTGCTATTTATGCAAAGGTTCTAAAATTTATGCAAAGATGCTGCTAAATATAAATGGAGAATTTCCCTGTAAGATATGCCTCAAACAAGTTATTTCCTCTATCTCGAAGCAGCCACCTCAAAATACTCGCTAGCCGGTTCAGTAATCAGTCTGTTCATTTAAACTCAACCTGACTGCTTTTCTTTTACTTGTCTATCCAGAATGGTGACCGCCTTAACCGCATGAATCAAGCAGGCAAGCTTTTCGTGCTGCAGACAGTGGAGGACGGGTCCTGGGTTGGGCTGGTGACGTTTGACAGTAGCGCCCAAGTACAAAGTGATCTCATCCAGATAAAGAGTGACCAGGACAGAGAGGCATTCACCAAACGCTTACCCATGATAGCTTCCGGAGGGACATCCATCTGCTCTGGCCTTCGATCAGCATTTACTGTAAGACATGTTCCGCTATTGTGGTTTGCCAACATTTGCAATTTTTTCTCCTAAGAAATGTTTCCTTATATGCCCAGTGTCTATTTGAATTAGACATCGAAGAGCAAAGCCATGCTTCAAATGATGCAAAGACATAGACCTCCAACATTAATTACTATTGACTAATTTAGAACCCCTATTATTAACTATCATTAACTAATTTATTCATGTTTTTGTGCTTTTCTGCATCTGTATAGTTATGCTTTTTCTGCACATATGCTTGCACTCAACAGTGTTTGTGGCAGCCTTCTCCATATCAGACTAATCACTAAGGGTACCTTGAAGGCCTGGGTTACAGTCATTGATTATGCTGGTAACATAGACAAGTGTATACTCATGCACTGTAATGAGTACTGTAAAGGAAAGGTACACAAGGGTCTAAAAGTCTCTTCTGTGGAAAGAAAATCTACCAACATAGTAGAACTTTGAGGCAGCCAGACACTCCAAAGGCCATCTTGTTGGGGAAGAAAATGTTGTTGAAGCAGCAGGTCCTAGGAACTATAAATTATGTTAATGTCATATCTAATGATGTCACCTGATGATCCAGTTACATCATCCCTCAATTAGACATCAGTTTCTCCCCATTTTCAAGAAAACTTGGTATAAATTCTTCTAACAGGAAGCTCTTTCATTATAAATCTGCTACCTACCTTTCCAGGCTTAGGCACCAGGGCCTCTTGTTTTTTTTCTGGCACCAAGGATTGAACTCATGACCTCACACTTGCCAGGCAGGCGTTTAGGCTACTGAGCTAAACACCCAGTGGCACCAGGGCCTCTTCCAGGGATCCTGCATGTAAGCAAATTGAATCACCTGTCCTTCGAAGTGTCCACACCTTTGGCAGGCTAGCTCCTCTTCACCTTTCTTTGCATCTCGAATCATACCTAACTTCAATGAACCATCAGTGGCCTCGTATTACTTCCTGGCACCTTTCCTGATCCTTTCATCTGTGTAGGAATATCTCTTTCTGAATCCTGTAACATTTTTTAAATTTAAAAACATCTTAAATCTTCTGGGCTATTCTGTCTTATCATCTAACCATGTATTTCAACCAAGCAAAACTTCTTTAGAGGTAGGACTTAATCTTTTAACTCCCAGTCTGTTGACATGCTATCATTTATACAGGAAGTTCTTTGTAAATAAATTGAACTAAGTTTTTTGATACACTAATAACACCTAATGTTGAGTTGCTCCAGGTAACCTATATTTATGGAAGGGCTATTGAAACAGAACAGCAGGCCAAATGAGTTGGGGCGGCCTAATGCCTCAGAATCTCACAACACCTTGGGTGTGTCTGCCCTCTGCCTGCTCTTTGAGCACAGCACACATACTGCTGGGTGATGGGGTTGTTGCAGCTCGCAAGGAGGCAGCAGGAATATGTTTTTTCCAGGTCACGTAGGAAGACCCTGGACATGACCATTTTCCTCAGTGCTGTCTGGCCCTTTATGCTACCTCGAAGATCAGTTCCCTGAAAGTACTTTGTATTGTACACTTAGCAGCAAAATGCTCCTCCAGGCCAGGAGCTTGAACTCTGTACATACCTAGGTTCTGCTGCCTCTGCCAGCACCCGAGTGTTGATTAAAGGAGTGAAGGAGTGAAAAACACTAACAGTGAAATCCCTGATGTGCTGAACTCCTGCTGTGCAGTATCCAGATGTTTAGTGGTGAGCAGAAAATTTCTGGTTTTCTGCATTTTCCATTCAGATGAGTGAGAGAAAGAGAGTGTGAGGGATGCAACTGGAATTTACAATGCTCCTCCTCTTGGTGGAGGCTGGGTGTGGGGTACAGGAGTTTATATGACTTCAGGTGAGGAGGCAAAGGGCCTTGGAGCCTGCACTGTCCTCCAGATCCCCACTGGTCCCTGCTGCAGAACCTCATTAGGTCTGTCCTAGCCTCCTGTGGTGGTGCTTGGAGGGGTAGTAAGAGGGCGGATGTGCTTATTCTCTAAGCGTGACCTGGGCCCAGTGGTCCTCCTCGGCTGGCTCCATTACCACAGCAAAGTCTGGACAGCCTCGTCCTCCACTGGGACCCAGCCAGGGTGTACACGCCTTGGCAGGATTGCCCTCTGTCACCCGCCCACTCTCCACTCAGCCTTCCTTATGGCACATGCAGGAACACCTTCCTACTTTCCCCGACGTGCGGCACTGATGGAGCATGAGACCTGGGAGTCCGAACTGGCCATTTCTGTAGCCTCTCAGGCCCCGAGCGTGGTGCCCGCTCCTGTGCCCTGTCTCCTTTCCATGGCCGCTCTCCCTCCATGCTCTCACAGCTGCCTTTGTGCAGTGGCTTCTTCTCTGTTCCGATGGGAGACAGGCAGAAGGTTCCTGACCCCAACTTTCCCTTCAAACTTCGGAGGTTCTCATCCAGGAGGAGTTTCAGCACTAGGCCTGATTGCTTGTTTTCCCTACTTCAAGGTCTTTCCTTTCACTCATTTAGGAAAACAATAGATGCTAGACTTTCTCTTCTTAAACAGATCACATATCCTTCTATCTAACCTTCCTTCCATCATAGTCTTTTTCAATATTGACAGAAGGAGTGTCCTTTCTATAATATATGCATGGACATATTTATAAAATCCAAGTCTACCGAGGAGAGGTGAGATGTCACTGTCACAGGACAACTAGGAATTGGGGATTAATAGGAGCAAAATGCTTTGTTTTAATTAGAGGACTATGAAAAGATTTTAACTACTCCTATAATCTGGGAATAACCAGTCTGAACTAATACCAGCCATAAACAACTGGTTACTGTCAGCATGGTGACTATCACACAAATTAAAATCTTCCCTGGGTCCAGTATCCTGCAAATAACCCCTATTGTGAGGATGTTTTCTGAAGACATCTTGGAACCTCTGGAAGTCCATCAAGGAGAGATCAGGTGAAGAAAATGAGAAAAACCTTTGCTTCTTCTCCAGCACTGTCCATCCCCAGAAGTGCTTGCACCCCACAGCATCCCTCTCTGTAGAAGGCCAATCAAGAGGAAAGACAACTGCCAGGTTCCATGAAGCCGGGCATGGCAGAGTTCAACTGTGATCCCAGAACTCTGGGAGGCTGAAGCAGGAGGATCACAATTTTGTGCCTAGCCTGGCCAGCTTAGTGACTTGTCTCAAAATAAAATATTTAGGGGAGGCTGGGGAGATAGCTTAGTGTAAAGGCCCTGGGTTCAGTCAAGAACAGGAAAGAGAGAGAGAGATTCATGATGCTGGTGCTGTAAAATTATATCATATGATTAATGTGATCATTATGTAAGTCAAGAATGTACCAATTAAATTAATTTTAAAAAGAAAAAAAAATAAAAACAAGAAAAGCACACCCCCAAACACTCCCATGTAGTAACATACCTCCAAACACTCCCACATAGTTCTGTTTTGTCCCCACATAGTTTACACACCCCGGTAACCCATGTCCTGAATTATGTCCTTAGGTGATTAAGAAAAAATATCCAACAGATGGCTCTGAGATTGTGCTGCTGACGGATGGAGAGGACAGCACTATCAGCGGGTGCTTTAATGAGGTGAAGCAAAGTGGAGCTATAATCCACACAGTCGCCCTGGGGCCCTCTGCAGCTGCAGAGCTGGAGCAGCTGTCTCAAATGACAGGTGAGGGATGATGGGTCAGTTTAGACCCACTGCATTTTCTCTCCCACTCGACTGAGAACTCTATGAACTGGAGAGAAGCAGGAATGGGGATGAAGAGAGATGCGGGTGATCTTCTTGACCAACTAGCTGCCCTTCCCCAATAGCCATGAGAATGAACTTCACCCACTTATTTTAAGACCTGAGTCAAGACTAGGGTAGTCTGGAGAAGATAAGTCAAGCATGGTACCTTAGTGAGGACTCAGGCTTGTTTTCTTTCCAGGCACCTTGTAAGAACTAAGTGGACTCTCACAAATTAACCAAGGGCCACTTACTTTCACTCGACAGTGGCCAAGAGACCCAAGGGAGACAGGTGACAAGCCACTGACTACACACTACCATGACATAAGTGTTATATTAGCAATAAAAAGTACTATATGGCAAAGAGAAGGGTGAATTTAACTTTTTCTGGGGAAGAAAACCCTGGGAAAGAGGGCAAGGAGTAGCATGAAAGGGCAAAGAGCCTGATGAAGAAATCAGAAGTTTGCTCCACCTAGCTTATAGTGTAGTTTCTCTATAAAACATGAATGCACCATGTATCTCATTCCCATAAGCAGATGGGTTAACTAGATACCATGTGTCCCTGGCTACTTAAGCAGAGTAGGTGATAACAATCTGTTTTCTTTTTTACTCAGGTAGGGATGAAGGATATAAATTATGATACTGAGCTGCCTTCTGGGGCAACTTGGATGGCATTTTAATAGCTTAAATATGATTTCACATTAACTGAGTTAGTTACACTTATTCTGAATAGCCCAAGACTGTCAGACTTGGGGTGCAATCTTGTTTTTATTATCTGTCCTATTTTCTACAACTGTTCTTTTGTGTGCTGTCATTTCTTGCTGTGGTCACCTACGTGTCTTAGTTGAGTTAAAAGAAAACTCTAGAACTAAGTGTGATAGAATTACATCTCAAGCATAAACCAATCACCAATGACTGATGGAAACAGCAATACAGAAGGTGGCCTTCTAGCTTCAAGGTGAGACCACCTTGTTCTCACTGTGATGCAGTTCCTGATGCAGACACCCCCCAGGGCCGGCCTTCTACTAGACTCTAAATTTAGTTCCTCCCCCTGATCTTTCCCTCTTTCTTGTTCCCTTTTTCCTGAGAATTTGTTTTTTCTAATCACATGTGCCCAAATGCCTGAGAGAGGCTTAATGAATTCTCTCATGTCCCAAGGCATGATTTTTAAAATGTAGATTTTATAGCATCAATTTTAGTTTCACAGAGAGTCAGAGCTGATATGCAGATAGTTGAAGTAACCAGATGACAGAGATATTGCTAAAGTTTTATTTAGTAGGATTAAAAATTTAGTATCAACTTCTGAGTTAATTTATCCATAATTTGATGTTGATCTATTCTTACTTTAATAACATGATGGGATATTTATTTCATGTAGTTTGTCATTTTAGCAATAGCTAAAGTGCTATGAACATTTGCTTCTTGGAAAATAACCTCTGATGATGTAATTGCATTTTAGGAGGTTTACAGACATATGCTTCTGATGAAGCTCAAAACAATGGCCTCATTGATGCTTTTGGGGCCCTTTCCTCAGGAAATGGAGCTGCTGCTCAGCGCTCCATCCAGGTAGGAGTTTTCCTCTGCTTTTATTTATTTTGTGCGTGTGTGTGTGTGTGTGTTAATATCTAATCATGGTCAAGATACAAAATTTAATGGTTGAAAGTTTTAAGTTCTATATTCTAGTATTGCATTAAAATGAAAATAAAAGAGTCAGTCTGATTTTAGACAGTATTCCTAAAATGCAACACTACTCATCTAAACAAGGCAATTAATGTTTACTTGTTTAGAAATAAAACTAAGTGAATTCCTCCAGAAATCAACAACATAAAATATAATAGGTCCAAGAATTTTTTTTTTTTTGGTCCAAGAATTCTTAACATCTGCTAACAAGGACCCGTGACAATATAATTGGCTTGGAATTTTCTTCAGGGTAGATCATCTCAATTACAAATTTTCAGGGATATGTGTTCAGGGACTACTTGCTCTATTTTTCCATTACCTCAAATTGCTAATATTTGCCAAGACTGTCATATAACACAGAGGAGGCACTTTGCACTGTGGAAAAGTCTGTGCTGTTCATTCAGATGCCTGGAGTTCAGTCCTTGGTCTGCCATTAACTCTGACCATAAGCAAAGCCTGCCTCAGTGTGAACCAGAAAGTGTCCATGACCCCATCTGGTTCCAAAATTTCCAGAAGACCAAATTATCTTTCAAAATTCTTGGTACTATTTTTAAGAGGACAAATGGATTTTAAAATGCTGTTTTGTAATAGTTGCAGATATTACAAGAGTTTTAAATTAGAGAGAATAAACAATCAGTAATGATATTAGTGTTAATTATAAGTTTTATTATAAAAGTTTGGGTAAAGGTAAAAGAATACGGCAAAACCATAGGCTTTGGGGTCTACTTATCAGGGCCCTGCCCTAGGACCACTGATCTCTTATCAGTAGACAGAAATAAAATTCGAAGGGATTTCACAGGAAGGAGAGATGTCATTTGAGCAATAAATGAAGTAAACAAAGAAAGTTTCATGGAGAAAGGGATTGGGGAGTTACTCAAGATTGAACCCAGGTCTTAGCACTAGGCCACATGTAAAGCCCCTTTTTATTTCTCTGGAAACAGGGTCTCGCTAAGTCACTGAATTGTCTAGGCTGGGCTTGAATTTACAATCCTCCTGCCTCAGCTTCCCAGAGTGCTGAGATAACTGGCTTGTGCCAGCATGCCCAGCTGAGAAAGTAAGAGCTGCACCTGATTTTTAAGGATGAGCAAGGTTTAGACAAGCGGGGAGAAGTGTAAAGAATTCTAGGAAAAAGAAGGTGCAATAAAGTTATAAATTAATAAAAGGGATTTATTGAACTTAGGAATTTATTAAAGTTAGAGATTCATAAGGATCCTTTGAGAAAGTGGTCTTGTTTCGGTAGAAAATTGTGGAAGCCAAGGCTAGAAAGGTAATTTAGAACTGGATCATAATAGTTGTAAGCACCAAGACAAGGACTCAGGCATCATTGATGGCTTTTTAATGGGTACTTGGGAATGGCAGGAGTGGAAAAGACCATTCGACATGAGCTGTGTTCTCCAGAAGGTAAAGAGTTGTTTTCTTAACAGCTGGAGAGTAGAGGATCAACCCTCCAGAACCTCGAGTGGATGAACGGCACAGTGATTGTGGATAGCACAGTAGGAAAGGACACTTTGTTTCTTATCACCTGGACAACCCAGCAGCCCGAAATCTTTCTCTGGGACCCCAGTGGAACGAGACAGAATGGTTTCGTAGTGGACACAGCCACCAAAATGGCCTACCTCCAAGTCCCAGACATCGCCAAGGTATGGAGTCAGGATTTTTCTTTCCCTTCTCATAATCTGACAAGATAAAACAAAGTTTTAACAAAATAACTGTGGCTTTTAAAATGTTGGTAGTTGCTAAGAGGTGAGTAAGTATTGAATCAAGAGGAAAAGGATGGAAAATGGTGGAAAACCATTCTGTTTGCCAGCACATCAATAGAAAGGAAATTGATGATGTTTTGTCCAGATACTAAAGATAGAATCTTCCAATTACATAGCCCTGAAGATACAAAACAACTCTGGAAGTTTTGATGACACAGAAAGTGTTTCTTCTACCTCTGAAACCCATCTCTTAGGAAATCAAGGCAATGATAAATGAGGGCATGGCTTTCAGACTTCATTTTCTCTGGTTGGGATCTTCTCAACTATAAGAACCGTGTAGTCTGTGCAAACACTCTGAGAGTTGCCTTGACTACCAAAATGTCAGTGATGCCCACAACTTAGATATGCTTGCCACACACTTGTGTCAGACAGCCTTTTCCTATAGGTGACACTGAAGGCAAGCCTTTGTCACAGTTATTTATTGGAAATGTCTGCATCTATTTTGGTCAGGTTGGCATTTGGAAATACAGTCTGCAAGCAAGCTCACAAACTCTCACTCTGACAGTCACCTCTCGTGCATCAAGTGCTACCCTGCCTCCGATTACAGTAACCTCCAGAATGAACAAGGACACAGGCAAATTCCCCAGCCCAATGATAGTTTATGCAAATATTCACCAAGGAGCCTCACCGATTCTCAAGGCCAGTGTCACAGCTGTGATTGAATCAGCAAATGGAAAAACAGTCACCTTGGAATTACTGGATAATGGAGCAGGTAACCATCCAAGAAATTGGAAAACGTATTTTGTTTTTCCAAGAAGCAACCAGTGAATGGGAGAAGGTCTGATGAGGGAGCCCAGCACTGGAAGGCTGGCTGAAAGAATCCTCTGTCTCTCCACAGTTCCTGTGTTCTAAAATGTTAGAAAACATGAAGAAGGGCTTGTAGATGCCTGTCTTCATTTTTATGTACGCCATTCATTTTTTAGGCCTTGTTATCCTTATATTACAGTGAATAAATGGAGACTTTCATAGTTCAAAAACAGCAGCAATGTATCCCAGCACACTTCCCATGATTCTTATGTCCATGCAGACTCTGTTAGCTTGCTCCCAAAGTGAAATCTCTGCCCATTATTTTTGTATTCAAGAAAACTATCAGAGAAAGAAAAAGAATTCTGCATTTCTTTTCAGAAGGCGTATGCCTGCTTACGGTGATGCAAATAGCCTTATTAGAATGAATTTCCCAGCTATACCTACCTTGGGGAGAAGTCGAAAATTTTATTAAATAGTTGTATAGCACTTTTTCTTCCCCCGTCACATACAGAAATTCAATTCTGGTTGAATACACACTTACTAAGTAGTTACCCCGTGCTATGTTAGGTGTGACAGAGACACATGACGTGATCTCTGATTTCAAAAAGAATGAATAATTCAGGAAAAGAAGATAGACACATATAGAACCACACACACACACACGCACACACACAGTGATAAAATAAGAAAAAGGCCTCATCCTTAGCATAATCAAATCTTAAGGTCTTTTGGAGATAATACTGAATTTCTCTTTGCTTTGAGAAATGTTAACCTATATGAATTGTAAATATATGAGTGCCCAGTTACCTTTAGGACATTCATTATTTCCTTCATTTCCCTATTCAGGTGCTGATGCTACTAAGAACGATGGTGTCTACTCAAGGTATTTTACAGCTTATGATGCAAACGGAAGATACAGTGTGAAAATATGGGCCCTGGGAGGGATTAATACAGATGGACAGAGAGCAGTGTCTCAGCCAAATGGAGCCATGTACATGCCTGGCTGGATAAAGAATGGTAAGTAATCTGGCTTGTGTAAAAGGCTTGGAAAGAGCAGGAAACCGTGAAGCCTGTGAGGCAGAATGGTTCAGGATGAATTGGTGGTTTCTCAGCTTGGTACTATTGGTATTTTGGACCAGACAACCTTTTGCTGTGGGGCACTGTACCGCGTCTTACAGATTGTTTAGCAACATCCCTGGCCTCCTCTAACCAAAAGGTCAGTAGCAGCCCCAAGTTATGACAATAAAACTGTCCCAGACATCATCCACTGTCCTCTCAGGAGGCAAACTAGTTGAAAACCACTTGATAAAATGTAACTTTTGACTATCTTGGTACAAATCCTAGCCCTCTACTAAGTAAAATGTAAAATTTCTTTGTGTTTCACTTTTCTCTGCTGTAGAGTTAATAATGATAATTGCCTCATTTGATGGTAGGGAGGAATAAACAGGGAAATATACCTAGTACATTATTGCTAGAAATTATTGTTTAAAAAAACATTAAAATATTTTGTAATGAAGCTCATTTTACTGACACTAACATTTCCACAAAATGAAAATACAAGTTAGAGCTTGTTACCTACATCAGTATTTCCATAAACCCACTCTCTCTCTTTCCTCCCTTCTTCAGACTCAGACCAAGGAAGACAATAGACTAATCTGATACTGGCCAGTACATTGAGCTTACATGTAACCAGATGGGAAAATGATGTCTGTGAAATAGATAATTTCACTCCACTCTTGCTACAAGAACCTGCTCTGGATAAGTGCAGGAATTGGGGCAAAGACTGAGTCTGACAGGTTCTAGAACTTGTTTTCCATCCATCTCCACTGTGTTTTGGGCAGGACTGTTCTTGTCACTCAAGTGGAGAAATATCTTATCTCTTTTCTTGGGCAAAGGAGGATTCTGGGGCATAGCTTGTCTTCTCAGCAAAGATGATCATAGGAAAAACATGCTTTAAAAGACACCTATCTTAGTTACTTTCTTGTGGCTGGGACAGAACATCCAACAGCCACGAGTTAGAGGAAAGGTTGATTTTAGTCACACTTTATAGAGATTTCAGTCATAGTCAACTGGCTCCAAGGCAGGTTGGCATGGCAGAGAGGCATGGCAGAGAAGCAGTCCACAGAAGGGAAGGCAGCAGGCAGCAGCTTTCCTTCTTCTTTCCCTTTTTATTCCATCCAGGCTATAAGCCTATTGGTTGGTGCCATCCACCCTCAGGGTGAGTCTTCTGTCTTCAGGAAGTTCGTCTCCCACACCTGGGCCTGTGCTAAACCAATCAGTGGACAAATCCAATAACACACACCCAGGACCCAAAGCCCCGCCTACAAGTGCTTTGAGCAACACCTAGATAGAAGCCATAACAATACCATTGCACCTAAGATTCTTTCACATACTTCAGCTTATCTTATTCTTGTTTTGAGTTAGGGAGAAAACATAGGAGAGGAGAAATTTAGTGACTAAGTTTAGCCTTAGCTCAGTGTTCAATTACATAAGTATAATTCATTCTCCTAAATACCCCTTTCAATGACAGAGAAATAGAGGCTAGCTAGGTTATCAGTCCACTGGTAACAGTAATAGCATCTTGTGTGGCATTGGGAAGCAGTCTTCCTGCCTCTATTCCTTGACAAACCTTGGTACTGAGGGCAAGTCTCCGCTGATAAATCAAATACATGAATTTACCAAAGCATCCACTTCATCTTCATTGAAGATTTAGTTAATAGGTATGAGGATAAATCTGTCTTTATAGAGAAAAATATGAGAGCTAAAGAAGTAGAGTTTATGAGAAAGTAAATTCTGAGTAATGCCATTTTAGATTATAGTAATATTTTCATTAAAAATATATTCTGAGTACCCCATTGATTGAGGAAGCCAGAGACTTGTTTGAATCCACAGATCATTTTTATACAACATGAAGAGTGTAAAGGAAATTTGGATTGCTACGAGAAAAAAGTTCCCATGAATTCATTAAGCAAAGTGGAAGTCTTTGAGAACAACAACATTTTGGAACTGTTAACGTAAAACATTTAATGAGAAATTGTAATCAAACAAGAGAGATAAAACACATATATGGAGAAAGTGAAAGAAAGATATCTAGAATAAATGATCCTTTGAATTCTTGAAGGCCTAGATGATTCATTATTAAACAAATGTGAAAGATCACAAAGCTCACAGTATTTTTATCTGGATGATAGAGATTTCTTAAGGGAAGTTGAGGTTTAAAATAGAGGCATTATTGAGACTGACCTTGTGGAAGGGTAAGATCAAGATAGGCAGAGAATGAAAAGGAGATAATTCCAGGGCAAATGTTATGAAAGTGCATTGCAAAAGGTTATTCACTAAATCTCCTGAAAATATCTGTGAGATAAAAAATGTCATTTTCTTTTTTAATCTTTGATGCAACCAGATTTGAAGTCTTATACATGAGTTGCTGAATTGAGCACAGACTTGAGGTCTTGTTATCAGACATTTAATATGAATTTCATCTGTAGGAAAAAAGAAGAGTCAAAAAAGGGTTATCCAATAAAAACTGGAGGGAGGTACAGCCATTTAGTGGTGTTGCTTACCATATTTTGAATAATCTTTTAATACAGGTAAAATAGAATTGAATCCACCAAGACCTGAAAATAATCAGACTAGTATTCAAAAGAAACAAGTGTGTTTCAGCAGAACATCTTCAGGAGGTTCTTTTGTGGCCTCCGATGTCCCAAAAGCTCCCATCCCTGACCTCTTCCCACCTTGTCAAATCACTGACCTGAGGGCAAAGATCCATGGTTACAGTCTCATCAACCTGACTTGGACAGCTCCTGGCGATGATTATGATCATGGACAAGGTAAGCTGAGCAGTGTGGCTCCTGGCAAGAAGTTTACCAGTCAAGCAGAGGTATAGAAGGAAGTGAGGAAGGAAGGTGTGTGGAAATGCAGAATGGGGCAGAAGACATAGGATTCTTAGTTTCCGAAATAAAAGGTAAAGGGTTTTAAATGAGAACTTTAGAATCTGAAAAGCTGGCCTATTTGAGGAACACAATTTAAAAGAGAAGAGGTTTATTTTGGCTCACAGTTTCAAAAGTTTCAGTCCATGGTTGGCAGGCTCCAAAGCAAAGTCCATGTGGTGGAAGGGCCAGCCATGGAGGAAAGCTGCTCACATCATGGTGGCCAAGAAGCACAGGGAGAAGAGAGGAGCCAGGGAGAGAGACAGACCCTTCTGGTTCAAGCCACCAGTGATCTGCCTCTTCTAAGAAGGCCACACCTCTTAACAGCACATTTGGCTCTATTCTTAACAGCACCACCATGATTCAATCACTTTCCAAACACACAAGGATTCTGGGACCATTTTAGATCTAAGCCATAACAGGGATTAAGAAGTTTCAACCAGGAAAGGCAAATGTTGGTTTTTTTCTCAACTCTTGCCAAATTATCTCAGGCAACCTCATTTTTCAGTAGTGATGTCTGGAGAAGGACTGGGAACAGAGTACAAATACCTATGGAGCAGAAATGTCCTCTGGCAGAAATCTCACATCTTGCCAGATTTTGCTCTCAAAATGTGATCTATGTACAGCAGTGTAGGCAACACAGGGATACTTGTTAGAATTGTGGAGCCTCCAGCCCTGCTCCAGATCTAATGAACTAGAGTTTGTATTTTAGAATTTCTGGGTGATTTTTATGCACATTAATGCTTGAGAAGCTTTGGTATCAAAATCTCCTCTATAAATAATAAAACAATAAGCAATAATTAAATGACTTCTTCTCTCAGCCAGAAGTATTGAGTAAGGTTTTAAGTCATAACAATCCAATTTTATATTTATCACTTTGCCAGGATATGCAAGTAAGAATACAAAAGAAATATTAATTCTTGTCAATATGAACCATTGATTCCATTTATCCACTGGAACTTTATGGTATGGTGATATAATTTCTAGTAGAATTAACAATTAAGATGTGAGAATTACAAGTCACATC
>RJWT010033326.1:0-13924 GCA_004365215.1 Cuniculus paca
TTGGGGAAGGGAGTGATTGAGAATAGGTATAGGAGTCACTCCTCTGCATGGATCCTTGAGTCATGCAAAAAGAAGCAAACAACCAACCAAGAAAAGTGAATCTATCAGGTCAGGCTTTGACACTGAACTAGATCGGGAGGAGGTAGTGGAAAGCAAAGTAGTCGAATGCATAGTGAAAGGGTAAGACCTTTCACTTAGTTTCTTTTCTTAGAGGATAAGTCAGTACCTTCAGTCATTCAATCAGCAAATGGCATACCTGGTGCTATTTTAGTGCTATTTGCGGGAACATTCAAGTCCAAGTTTTCATGAAGCTGGCACTTTTGAAGGGACAGAAAAATAACAAACTATGATAAATGAGGAAGAGAAGACTCATGTGGTGGGAATCTAGAGAGAGATGTGAGAGGGATCCACCTGGGAGTCAGGGGAGGTTGATTGCTGATACATATGTGTTCATATGTATTTGTCATGCATCTGTGAACTGCGTGGTTGTGTATAGGATAATAAAGTGGTGTAAATTATCATATTTAATCTTGCTACAGCAGTCAAGATTTCTTTCATCATCATACCATCATTTCAGATTAGTTTCAAATAAAATCATGGCAGGTCACTCTACTCCAACCTACTATAATGGTGATAGTCAGATTTTATCACTGTGGCTCCTTGCATGGATCCTTGAGCAGAACTACTAAATAGAGAAAAGATTTATTTTGGCTCATGGTTTCAGAAGCTTCAGTCCATGGCTGATTGGTTACATGGTGGATGGCAGTGATGGAGGAAAGCTGAGAGAGAGAGCAGGGCAAGAAAAAGAGAAGGGGAGGGGAGAAGGAGAAACGTAGAGATAGGAAGGCCCAGGGACCAGAGGTAGGGCCCTGGGTCACACCCTCATGATGCTCTCAAATTATGATTTCATTAGTGGATTAATTAACTGATGAAGTTAGAACCCTTATGGTCCAGCCCACTTCAAAAGTCCATCATTTGGCAGCCAAGCCTGTTATAATGTAAATACGAAGTGTTCTCCTTGATTCCCAATGCTGCAGTGTTTGTAAGTGGAGAGAGGTGATGGATTGTGAGGATGCTGACCTTATCAATGAGTGAATCCATTGATGAATTCATAGCTGACTGGGCTTTTTGGAGGCAGAGTCCAGTTGGAGGAAGTAGGTCACTAGGGGTGTGCATTCGAAGGGCACGTCCTGTTCCCAGCCCTCTCCTTTTCCTCTGGTTCTTTATCTGCTTCCTGGCTGCTGGGAGATGAGCAGCTTTCCTCTGCCATACTCTTCCAGCTTGATGATGTTCCTGCTTCACCACTGGTCTAGAAGCAATGGAGCAGCCAACCATGGACTGAACTCTCTGACACTGTGAGACAAAATAAACTCTTCCTCCTTCAAGTTGAATGTATCAGGTATTTTGCTTCAGCAACAGAAAGGTGACTAATATAAAGCCTGCAACACAATGAGCTTTTTGGGAAACATTTTAGATAACAACCATAATGATCAGACTAGAGTTTAGTTGATTTAATTATCAGGGATGGCTTTCACAACAGTGGGGATATGTTGGGGATAATGTATCTATATAATTTGTGGCTATAAATATGGACTATTAGATGGGAAGACATTACTTCAAAAAATCCATCATCTTTTCCTGTTCAGTAAATAGTTTAAAACTTAAATTGCCCTTTACTGTGACATATGAGCTACAAAGAATTGAAAAGAAAACCTCATATGTACAGATGAACCACATAACCCTCATTAATCATAGATTTGCGTGACAGTCATTGTCTTAAAAATACCATTAAGTATTTCCAGAGTAGACTGTGTACATATTTGAAAGATATTTCATTTGTGTTTATGTTTTCTTATTCTAATCTTTTATTGGTAGATTTCTGTTTCATCATTTCTGAGTTGAAAATTCGTATATTTATTTTCCAAAGTTGCTGTGATAAAATGATCTTATAAAGAGATTTTTCTATCTCTTTGGGTTCAGTTAAATTTTGGTGAACCTTGAGAAATAATGAGGACTGTAGCTGAAAGCTCTGGGAAAAGTTAGTGGTCAGCGTGCCTCTTGTCTCTTGAGGTCTGCAGTGATGACTAAGTGTTGCTGTGGGGATGGAGGTGGACTGCACAGTCTGGGTGGCAGACAAGTGAGTCTGGAGATTTCCTGACAACCAGGCCACCTTAGCTCCAGGTAATATGGACCCGAGGTACCTCTGAGCATTCCTAAATTTGTGATTTAGTTAAGAAAAGTCCAAGAAACCAGATTTGTTTTGAGGGTTGGAAAAAAATGCAAAGTAACAGAAACCCTTATAGTTGCTGTAAGACTCCAGTCTAGCATAACAGTGAAATGCCCCAGGCATCCCGCAAATCCAGTGTCATACTAGGAAAGGCACAAGAAGGTGCTCATGGAAACTTGTCATTAGAGAGTTCTGTTTTTAGTGCAGATGGGGTGGAGCCTGTCTGAGGACTGGCTGTTTGAGAGTTTTGTCAGATCAGTTCTCCTAGCATCGTAGGGTGAACTGAGGAGGATATGGGCTCGGCTTCCCAGTAGAGGAAGAGGACAGGTGGGCTATGACCGACCACTCAAGCCCTTCCACTCTGCCTTCTTTATTGGCCTCACAGAAATGTGGGACCATAGCACGGGATCTGGCTGGGGGGCTACTAGAGTTGGTCCATGACATATGACTGCTCACATTTGTTGTCATTAGCAGAGTGAGCACACCTTACAAATAGATGTTTGATTTATTTTCAGCAGCTTTTTTCCCACCTGGGACAGAGAATTTGAAGGTTCTGATACAAATGTGTAGCTGGAATCTGAAAAACCTACTCAAAACATCTCTGAAAACAGTAACAAAGCCAGTCATGGTGGTATAGCCCTATAATCCCAGCACTCTGGGAGACTGAGGCAAGAGGATTGAAAGTTTGAGCCCAGCCTAGGCAACTTAGTGAGACTCTGGCTAGAAAAAAAAAGGGCCAGGAATGTAGCTCAGTGCCAAGGGCCTGGGTTCAATCCTTAGTACCTCAAGCAAACAGTAGTAAAAGTTGCTGGCTGTTCTGCCCAGTTCTTCCCATGATTGTTGGATGACTAAGGAAGAAATGAAAATAGACATGGTACAAACACCCAGCGCAGATCTTGGCAGAGTGGTGTTCAATAAATTAGTATTTCTCCTCACCCTCAGCAGTGCTCTTCCCTTCCATAGTATGCCCAAGTACAAGGAATAATCAGCCCTAAATTCTGTGTTTGCATTTATAGCCATCGTATGCAAATTGGATGAGAATGTTGGGTAAGAGCTTGGATCTATCACTTCCCCACTACAAGTACTCAGACTTGTGTGAAATTCAGTCCTGTGCAGTGTGGAGGTTTATTGGTGGGTATCTAACTGAAAGATAAGATAATGTGGCAGGGCAGCATTTCTTCACCAGTTCACATAAAAACGAAAGGAGCTGCTCATCTGGTGTGGGCATTTCTGTAGCAGCTCTTTAGTTTTAGGCAATCTCCAGGAATCTTTGCTGAATTCAGGGATCTTTACTGATAGTTAACATTTTCTTGATAACTCAAAAAATTCACTTGGCTTGTTAGTTTGTAATTCTACCGAGCCGATCATATTTTCAAAACAACTTTAATAAGCCTGAAAGACGTAACATTTTTGAGCAGTGGCCATAATTTTTATTTAGGCAGTCACATTTAATTGACCCATTAGCCATTCAGTGTGGGGTTACAGAAAAAGAGACAGTGGTTCAGGGAGGCTGGACGTAGGGTTACTTATTGAGGATCAGGCTGAGCTGCAATTTTACCTCTCTGACTCAAGACCCACACTTTCTTTCTTTCTTTCTTTTTTAAATTGCTGCCTGTGACTGATGGAAGCAGGTAGGAGGAGGCCAGAAAAAGACAGAGATAATCTTGAATCATCAATCTCGAGTAACTAAGCATTGACAGATATTTCAGAGAGTTCACTTTTGTTTCTTCATTGGAAACCTCAGGTTAAAAATTATGGTTGATAAGTTGTTGTAGTTAGGGGAATATTGTAGGTAGGAAATGAGATGGTGAGATGCCCGTGATTGTCCTTCTTTTGAGCCTCTGCCTTTTGGGAAGTTCTTGTGCATGGGGAATGTGGCCCTTTTGTGTCTTAGGAAGGCCACATCTGGTCTGCACGAGTACCAGCTGCAGAGCAAACAACATGTGTAAGGGTCGCCTTGGCTTAGGTGCGTATTTGCTTGCTTAAGACCCCTGTTTAGGAACTTTCTGCCTAAGACGCACAAGGGGTTTTGAAAAACTCATTGTGAAGCAAATCCAGTACTATGAAGTGGCCTCCCACTTTGGGGTGAAATGTGGGCTCCCTGGCCTCTTTTGAAACTTGCTCAGTGTCATGCGGAGAGCAGAAGGAGCAAGGAGATGCTGTTGGCTTTCAGTGGGCAGTGACTAGGAAGAGCTGGGGGCCAGGGGAATCCACCTTCATGTCTCCTTGACATCTGGGACTTGGGGAGCTGATGAGTTACTGGAAACACACCCCTGCCTATATAGTGCAGTTTGCTTATCTAAACATCATCTGTTAAAAAGTGAAGCTTGTACATTATGCTTTTTGTTTTTTTGTGGGTGTTTTTATTGAGATGATTGTAGAGTTACACGAAGTTTTAAAGAATGATCCAAAACCATCTCATGTATCCTTTCCCAGCCCTCCCCACCCCTTGGCGTCTTACCAATACCAGGATATTGATATTGATACAGTCCAAGCATATCTTTCCTACGATACTTATTCAAATATGTTTTTTAACATGATTTTAAAAGGAGGAAATGCGACTGTAGAAAATAAAAAGCAGGTTGCAGAATTCAGGGGCCGAGTTGGAACCAGAGCTTTCTGGGCCTCTCTGTTGGGTTGAGGTCAGTTCCCAACTGCACAGAAGAGGCGAATTTGGAATGATCGGGGGTGACCCCTAGGGGAGGAGCAGTTTTCTCAGGGTGGCATGGGGGTGGCAAGAGAGCCTGGCTGGAATTTTCCAGAACTGGCCAGCTATCCGGTGGGCTCCTTACCTGTCCATGGCCCCCTAAGCTTCCCACCCCCACCGGGCTCCAGCCCTGTGCTGGGGAAATGTGGGGTAATTCGGACTCGCAGGGACCCTAAGTCTGCTCCACACTCAAATCCCAGACCACACCCTCTGCCTTCTGAACCAGAATTTCCAGAAGGTTTGAGAAGAATTATCTTCTGTCTTTGTCATCCTTTCCTTTCATGTGGTTGTTTTTCTTACTGGATTCAGGCAAGCAGATAATGAGGCGTTGGAGGGCTAGTGGCTTCTTCTGATTCATTATTTAGCAGCCTCTTTCCAGCCCCCAGTCTCATCTGCCCCAGCAGCTCACAGAGCATCCAGCCCAGGCAAGGTGGGTAGTTAATGCTGACAGAAATGCAGTCAATTTCTCTCTAAGGAGAGATTGGGAGGGAATGAAGATCTGTAGGCCCATCTGGTAATGAGGAAATGGGGTGAAGAGGGAAGGACGGGTGCTGTCTAGGGCAGGGAACTTGAGTTGTGGGGCTCTTGAAGTCCACTGCCTGCTGAGTCTAAGGGGCCCTTCCTAATGGGGACATGGCCTTGTTTCTATTTCAGGAGCTAAAAAACCATCCGGCATTTTTACACTCCTGATTTAAATCCAGTGTTCTGGGTTAGAAGGTGGTAGTTGTCCCATCATCCCCTTTTCCTGTAGACTTAGAGAAGGCCCGAATTTCAGCCCACACAAGTAACTCATGGACTTAACTATTTGCTACGAGTGAGCCAGGCCTCCCTTCAGAATGTGGAGGCTGGTGACGGTGCATTTACTGCTTCTGGCACCCACAGCCAAGGCGACATCTGCACTGTAGTTCCTTACTTGGTTTGCCGCCCCTGCCACAGACATGGACAGTAAAGGACATACCTTTCCCAGGAATCACTAATTCTTAAACAGTTAACCACATGGCAACAGCTTGTGTTGTGGAAACCCCGAGAACTTATTTCCAGGAAAAGCTAATGGAGTAAAAAGCTCTCACAAAAGTGTTTACAGCATAATAGTATTTAATAAGATTTTAAGAGCCCAGTTTTAAAATTTGTACCTTCTGGAGAAGATAATGTTATATTGTACTTACAGAAAAGTTTAGTAGAAATAGCTCTTTCAAAGGATTTGGAAAATGCATGTGTTAAATTTTTTTTAAATCATTTTATATAATAATCAGTTCTTTCCAGGTCTTTCCTATTCCTGGAAGATTTTCTTTTTTATTTATTTATTTTTAAATTTTTCCCCCATGTCGTTACTTTTGGTTTACTAGGTTATTTTTCTTCTTAAGCATTGAACATTTTCAAGTGTATTTGTTATTTATTTATTTATTTATTTATTTATTTATTTTTGGCTTTTTGAGACAGGGTCTCATTAACGCAGTTCAGGCTGGCCATGAGCTCACTTTGTAGCCCAGGCTGGTCTTGAACTGGCAACGATCCTCCTGTCTCAGCCTCCCGAGTGCTGGCATTACAGGAGTGCGCCACCACGCCCAGCCCTATTATTTATATAAATAGATGAATCCCTGAAAAAGAGCAATGGCAAGATTTTGCTTGACTGTTTTGGATTTTTCTTTACATCCAAAGATAATACCTCAGTGATTCCAACTATTACATATTAGTAAGTAATAAGAAAATTAAATTCGTCAGACTGTCTCAGAATGTTCATTATTATGTAGACATAACCAGCCTTGAGTCTGCATTTGCCCCGAGTTTCGTAGTGATTTTCTATAATGCTTTTGAAACCCTTGATTTTCTCTGTGGTGCATATAGGCCTTCTGTTTTGCGTTAGGGAAGTGTGCTCAGTTTTTTTCTCTGTGTGATATGTAAAGACTTGAAGAAGGATATTAAAAATAAGCTCTAATTCCACTACTCAAAAAAAAAAAATAAAAAAGCCGGGCGTGGTGGCACATGCCTGTAATCCCAGCACTCGGGAGGCTGAGACAGGAGGATCGCTGCGAGTTCAAGACCAGCCTGGGCTACAAAGTGAGCTCAAGTCCAGCCTGAATGGCATTAGTAAGACCCTGTTTCAAAAAGACAAGGGCTAGGGATTTGGTTCAGTGGCCTAAGCGCCTTCCTGGGAAGTGCAAGGTTTCGAGTTAAATCCCCAGTGCAGCAAAACAAAACAAAACAAAACAAAACAAAAAAATAAACAAAGCAAACCACTGTTAAATATGTTGGATGGATTTCTCAGGCCTTTTCTGCACATAGATAGCACAGTTTCTTTTATATTGCATATTGTTGGTGGCATTTACCACAGAATGAATGTCTCAGGTGTGCCCTGGTACTGTAAACCTTTCCAGAAAACCTGTGTGCTTTGAATCCCAAGAGCTTCTAGCTGGAGGTATGCACTGGGCTCATCATGCCACCGCGGCTTTAGCTAGTGCCACAGTGTGTGCTCCAACGCTGTGCCCCAGGGTTTCTTGGCTGACCTGCCTTCCTCTTTTCCTACTTCTGCCCCATGCTTGTGTTCCACATTAATTTTCCACACGCTTTTTCTTAGTTCTCTTTGCCCACTGGCCAGTGTGGATCTGTAGCTTGAGGCTGAGCGGCCCCCGTGGATTGCTAGTTCTCCCCCTGTGCACAGGTTGTGTCCAGGCTGTGGGACTCAGGGGCAGCCCCCCTCTGGATCACTGGGTCTGGGTACCAATGACGGCGGTTCACTTTCATTTTACTGGTAGGCATGAGCTGTGCGTGCTCTCTGTGGACATTTGAGCTGCACACAGCATCTTGCTCATGATGGTGGACCTGTTTTTCAGGGGCCAGGGTGGAGCTGACCACACCTGTCAGGTGACTGTGAAACCTGTCTTGGTTCCTCCCACTCAAGCTCAGAGCTGGAGAATCAGCAGGACCAGGGCCAGCTGGCTGCCGAGGTGCAGGCCCAGGGTGCTTCTGTGCCTGAGTTCTTGAGACTCAAGAGAGAGGCAGGAACCCCCCGCCCCATCTCTACCTGGCTCCGCTTCTGTGCAGCGGATCCAGCATCTCTTTCTTTACTGCTTGCACAATCCTAGGGAGAGATGTGGTGCCTATTGAGGAAGCTGTTTCTGAGTTCGACTGTGGTTCTTTATTTAATCTGAGCCGTCTCTGCCCTTATCCTTCCCTTCATCTGGGACACAGTATACTGGAACTCACTTCAGCAAGGGACGAGGGTGGTTTTAGAGACCGACAATGTGCTAGACATACCTTCCTGGTGATTTGTCTGTTCTTTCATGCCTGCCTGTATCCTGCCAGTGATGGGCGGGGCCCTTGCTACCTGAGGAGCCTCAGAAGTTCTGTGCTCAGCACACTGGCTGCTCCTTTGCACATGCCTTGTAATGCTTTCCTGTGCTTCAAACCTCGGGGGTGCCTGCCTGTAATCTCAGCACTCTGGGAAACTGAGGCAGAAGGGTTGCAAGTTGGAGAGGCCAGCCTGGGCAATATAGTAACTTAGGGAGACCCTGTCTCAAAATAAAACATAAAGGAAAGGGCTAGAGATGTATCTCACTGCAAAGGCCCTGGGCTCAATCCTCAGTACCACAAAACAAAGCAGTAACAACAAAACAAACCTTGCGCTGCTTCCGCTCACTGAAGATCTTTCTCCCTTCCCAGACCGCGGTCTCACGCAGCTTCCAGTCTGCACTGAGTGTCAGGTTGCTTTTTCCTCTTTGCTCTCTCTCCCCGTCTGTTTCACTCTTGCACTCTTTCATCCGGCTTGCGCTGAACATCTTGTCTGCACGCGCCTTTTGCTTTAGGCTGAGTCTGCAGGAGTGGGCCGCGCCATGCCTGCCTTCCCAGAGCCCGCTGCCCCTCCCTAGGGAGCCAGTGTCCACGGAGGGCAGGGACCTGTGGACACCTAGAGGACGTGACCAGAGGAGAGTGACTGTGAGTCTGACTGAGGCGGGGAACCATCTGCAGCACACCGATATGTCTTGCCAGCGGTTGCCAGGCCAGCATGGAGCAGGAGGAAGGGTCAGCAAACGCAGGTGATGCCTGGTGGCTGGCCCGTTGGTGAGGGTGGTGGGCAGGGTCCAGGGGTGGAAGTCACACTTGAGAAAAGCACCATGGAGATCCTGGTATGTCACTGTGCTAACAGTAGTCATATGGTCTTTGTTAAATGTAGAATGTTGCCTAAAAGTTTCACAGATTTCATTTAATCCTCATAGCAACTCTGAGAGATAGGAACTGCCCCGTCTCCATTTTACAGATGAAAACACTGAGGTCAGAGAGCTGGAAGTTTGCATGAAGTCATCCAGTAGCAGGTCAGAGCACACTTCAAGCCCAAGAGTGCACTCTAGGAGACTGGACAGCTGAGTCTGAGACGGCCTCCGCACACCCCCTATTCTGGCCGTGTCCTGCGAGCTTGGGAGGCTGGACAGGGGGTCTGAAGTTTGTCAGAGTGGTTTTTGCATCATTAGAGACAGATGGCGACTTGAGCCAGGGTGATGGCTTAGACGTCCCTGCTGTTTTTATAGGGGGATGGGCGGAACATTGTTCCAGAATCTCTTTCTTAGAAGTTTTCTTTGGCTAGTCAGTACGCGCTTTTAGTAGTGAGCCACACGCCTAGTCCTCTGGAACCTATTTTTAAACCCGCAGTCGTGTATAAGGCAGCATGGCCCACGTGCCAATGGAAGTTAATGTTTGAATTAAATTATAGCCATGCTTATGCACTTGAGTCCCTTTGGATGTCCTTTATATGTCCCGGCCCAGTGGGAGGCTGGTGTTCCCTGAATAGTGCTTTTGGAGAATCGCTGCAGGGGTGGAGGGAAGGAAGCGACAGTAGACACCATGTCTCTGACTGGTATCTCATCTATGAGCATTTTTTTCCTTTCCAACCATTTTTTAAAATGTGGTAAAGCATAACCAAGTTTACCATTTTTACTGTTTTGTGAATTTGGTGGCATGTAGCACATGGACATGATTATGTAGTCATCCCCCTGTCCATCTTGCAGGCTCCTCATCTTGCTTGAAAGTGAAACTGTGCTCCTTGCACACTAACTCACCACTCCTCCTCTCTCCATCTATGGCCACCACCATTCTAGTTTCTGTCTCTCTGGCTTTGCCACCTCTAGGGACCTCATCTAAGTAGTTGTCTTCCTGTGACTGGCTTCTTTCTGTTAGCATATGGCTCCTAAGGTTGATCCCTTAATGTTGCAGCAAGTGTCAGAATTTCTTCTTTTCAAGGCTGAATACCTCCCATTGTACATCTGTACCACAGTTTGTTTATCCACTTGCCTGTCTACGGCACATGGGTTGCTTTGCCTTTCAGCTGAAGTGAACACAGGTATGTGTTCACAGCTGCTGTGAACACAGGTATGCACGTATCTGGGTCTCTCTTTTTCAGTTTTGCTAGCTGTTACTAAAGTTTTAGCTTCTTCTGGACCAGAGTCGGCAAACCATTTTTAGTTTGTTGATGGATGTGGAGATGCCCTCCTCTCCCCCTTCCTCTTCTGCTGTGTCAGGTCAGTGACAGGGACTCTAATCTCAGGTGGATTTTAAGCGGAGCATGTTTCATGACTGGTGTGCCAGCCTACTTGTATCAGATGGGGAGCACGGGGGACATAGCCCATGTGGGGGGAGGCACCTCTCTGAGCTATAGCTTGCTGGGGGAGTTGAGGGAGAAGGAGGCACTGGAAGGGCAGTGCTGATCTGAGCCCAGTGCAGGGAATGGAGATTATGCGAGTTCATGAGGTACTCATTCATGCACCTCATGGGTCCATAGTGGAGAGAGAGGAGTCGAGTGAATCCCAGATCTATAGCCTGGGTGACCAGATAACCATGACCCAGGATGTCTGGTGAATGGGAAGGGTGCCGAGATACCGTAGGGCCTGCATTTATTTCAGGCTTCTCCAGAATAGAGGAGGAAGCTCCCCGGACCTACAGATGATCTGCAGGATAAGAGTAATTACAGTGTGACTGTATAATGGAGCTGGAAAATGAAATAAAGATACTGTATAATTAGTGTGAATTTGGATTCTTATTCAGAGAAGATGGTTATATTTCTTTACAAAAATTCCTCTTATCACGTCAGAGTTTTTTATTTTGGGACTCTGTAGTAAAGATTCGTATTTTCTTGGTTTGTTTCAAAGTGACAGATGAAACAGGAATAATTTGATATTAAATGTTGTAAGTACTTCCACCTATTTTCGTACCCTACTTTGAACTTGATTTGAGATTAGTCACTACTGTTTTCTGTTACTCATCCCATAAGCTCCTCAGCAGCCTGCCTGTCCTTGTCGGGAGCACATCCCGCCTGCCACTTTCTCTGCACCAGATCTTGATCCCGTAGGATTAGAGTGAGGCATAGAGTCAGAGGGACAGATGCGGAGGAGAGTTAGTAAATGTACCCTCAAATACCTCTTAAGGTGCTGGAACACCCAGGAGGTGAGAAGTAGGTGACCATTAGATGTAAAGACACGATGCTAAGGAGGCCGGAGGATGTGGAAGTCACCTCTACGCCCAGGGCCATTGGATTGCCAGAAAGAACAATGACAGAAGACCGTCCTCATCTTTGTCCACTCCAGTGTTCACCTTAGGCGACAGAATGAGAGATAGGGCCAAGATTAAGGCATGGTTGACCTGGCCCCTTGGCACTGTCTTCATGTGCACGGTCAGCAGACTTCTGAGCAGGAAGATGGGGGAGTGTTGATGGGCAGGCTGGGAAGAGGACCACAGGGAGGCTAAGGAGGAGGGAAGGTCCTCAGAGTGTGAAGCTGAGAGTGGGACAGATGGTGTACTAGTTTTTTGTTTCTGTAATGAATACCCAAGACAATCCATGTATAAAGAGAAAAGGTTCATTTAGAGGCTCTAGTTTGTGATTGGCAGACCTATTGCTTTTAGGTCTGCAGTGGGAGTGCTGCGTGGTAGTGATGGCAAGGCCTGGCAGAGCAAAACCACTCACCTCATTGCCAAGAAGTGGAAAAGAGGGAGAGGAGGATCCATCATCTCCCTGTGGTCCCTTCTTGGGGACCAAACCTCTACTACAGAGACCTCTGAGGGATCACTAAGGTCCAAGGTACGGCAGGTGGTGTCTTGGAAGTCATGGACAGGAAGTTGAGGGAGGTGGGAGTGGTCGCTTACTAGACACTAATGGGGGCTAAATGATTGACAGATGTCCCCTGCTTTTGGCTGCCAGGAGGCCCTCATGACCTTTGTCAGAGTCGTTTTGGGTAATGGCAGCTTGGAATCCAAGATGAAATCCTCCCAGTGTGTTCTTTCCTTATCTCTTGAATTCCAGACATTATTGGTCTGGACATTCTGTTTGCTTATATCTGAGATTCCAAACCTCCAAGTTGCTTAAGAATCAAGTCGGTGGGGATCTTGTTGGATCTTGAAACCTGGATCACTAGTGTCTTAGTCACTTTCTTGTTGCAGGGACAAAATAACTGACAGCTGCAATTTAAAGGAGCAGAAGTATATTGTGGTTCATGGTTTGTAGGGGATCCAGTTCAAGGTTGGCTGGCTCCAAGACAGGAAGGGCCTGGTAGAAGGGTCTAGGGGAGGAAGGCTGCCCTTGTCCTTGTGATTAGGAAGCGGGGAGGGAGATACAGCCTTCTGGCCACACCCCCAGGGACCTCCCTTCAACCAGACCCCACCTTCTCGTGGCTGAGTAGATAGTAGACCCAATTGCCTTCCAAAAGCTCTGCCTCCAAGCACATGGGAGTTTGGGGGAACATTTTGGATCCAAAGCGTAACAGGTAACGTAAATCCGTCACTGTGGATTCAGTAGCTACATGACCACGGGGACAACTCAGTAACCTCAGCTCTTCAGCAAATGCCAAGGGCAACGTGCAATCATAGTGACCAGTTTCTTTTAGCTTCTCTTCTGGGCTGCTTTAAATGGCTTACCTGAGAGTCAGGGTTGCTACGGATTCTAACCCCCTTCTAGTTGTTGCAGAGCTGTTTTGTAATCTGTCCTACTGATAATGGATGCTAAAAAAAAATAGTAATAATTGCTACAGTGCCTGCCATTGAGTGCTGCATACTGTGTTTGGGGCACTGTACCAAGTATTTGACTTGTATTGTCTGTTTAAGTCTCACAGTAGTCTTGTGAAGTGAGTGATAGAGTGATTTTTTTTTTTCCTGAGCAGGCTATATTAATGAGAGAAAGAAAGCTTCTGTCTGAGAGAGAGACAGAAGCAGGATAGAGTGATATTCACTGAGGGAACTGTGACTCAGAAAACTGAAGAAGCCAGTGAGCCTCCAACTTGAGCGTGCATCAGGATCGCCCTGGGTGCAGGGGATAGCGGTGAGCATGAACGTAGACTGCCAGGTCCCAGCCCAGAGTTTCTGATTCCGTGGGTTGTGCTGGAGCTCAGGAATTGCCTTTCTAGCAGGTTCTCCCAGGTTGTTGCCTCTGGTGGTTCTGGGGCAGTGCTGGGAAGCACTCACACCTGCGCCTGAGTCCACAGCTCCGCTCTGACCTGCCCGTGGCTCAAGACCGCTCGCCACTCAGGGTCAGTGCGCTTCTCTCATTAAATTGGATGCTGGCATGAGCAGATTGCCCAGAGCAAAGGGTATGTTGGGAGAAGGCGCTCGGGAAGTGAGTGCATTCATTGTCTACACAGAAATGAAAACGGTAAAATTCACGAATACTCTTGCTGTTTCTCCACAACGCCTGTGACAAGTACTCTCTTCTCTGCGCCCCTCCACCCCCCAAACCTTCTGCCGGGCACCTGAAGATAAGCAATGAAGATGACTGCGCCTTCACGCTGGGCTGTGGTAAACTCTCATCCCAGGACTCATTTTCCACACACATCGTGGCACTGAGTGAGCGCGCAGTCTATACCTCATTGGCAGTTCCGGTGCTAAAATAACCTCATTTTCAGTCCCCAGGGGACAGACAGCGTCCTGTTGGGCTCTGCCTTTGGCAGGTATGTTTACTAGAATCCCTGTGGCAGCACCTGGTGGAGCAGGCAGGGTCTCCCCACTCAACGCAGATG
>RJWT010033327.1:0-13924 GCA_004365215.1 Cuniculus paca
GACCCCCATCTCAAAGACACCAAAATCATAAGATGTGTTTTAACGGATACATCAAAAATGGAAATGATTATCCTTCTAGAAGACAAAACTTAGCTGACTAGGTAGGAGGAAGGCTTTTTATTGTCTTTTTGTTTTTTTTAAATTTAGAACTGTAAGGGCTGGGGATTTAGCTCAGCAGCCTAAGCGACTACTTGGCAAGTATGAGGTTGTGAGTTCGATCCCCGACGCCGCAAAAAAAAAAAAATTAAAAAAACAAATAAAATAAATTTAGAACCGTAAGAATGAAATGATTGTGGTAGCACATGCCTGTAACACGAGCTACTCAGCAGTTGAGGCAGCAGGATGGAAAGTTCAAGGCCAGCCTGGAAAACTCCATGAGACAGTCTTTAAAATAGAAAAGACTGAAGATATAGCTAAGCACTCCTTGGGTTGAACTCCCAGTACTGTTTTCTAAAAACGTGACAATTGTTTAAAACTACAGAAAAATAAGAAAGAAAGGAAAAAGATAATATTTCCGAAGTGCCCTTACAACCCTTATCATACTGATGGAGACCCAACTTAGGCAAAGGTTAAAGTCATAATCACCATACAAAACAGTTCATCAACAAATCAAATAAAACTATGTCATGCATCTCATAAAATGATGTTATATGTCTCATACCAAAATTAAGGTAATACATATGACAGATCAATTATGTACATGTAATTACAGATGCGTTTTCAGTAAAACACTGTTAACTCTGGAACCAGACACCTGCATTTAAAACTTAGCTGCTTAGTGATGGCAAATCTTTTGGCGCTATCAATGGTAAACAGCTGGTTATGCCACGTGTGCTATAAGTTTGCCACCACTGACCTAGCTTATCTACCTGGGACTTACATACTTTTGGATAAAACTGTGTAACTTCAGCATGTTCATTTAGAAATGAGATTAATGACAGTATCCACACTTCATATGTCATACTAAGAATCAGATGAGAAAAATTACACTGCAATGTTTAGCATTTGCCAGGCAAATGGTAAATACATGTTAGCTGTTGTCATTGTTGTTACTGTCGTCATCATCATCATCGAGAGGCAACAAAGAATACAGAAATAAACAGATTTGGAAACTTACACTTGAATCTCAGATCTGCTTATTAGCTTTAAGTTTTGGTCAAAAACCCTAACCCACTTAAACCCTTGGCATCTTTTTCTCATTCATAAAATGGTAATGTCAGTTGTTACCTCATGACAAATACTATATAACTTAAATGAGTTAAGATTAAAAATTCATGAATTTCAGACAAATCCAATCTTAACCAAATACTCAAAATTACAAGATTTTTCAAAGTAGTAAATGACCTAACTGCAAAGCAGTTAAAGTAACTAGAATACCATAGATAGTATTAATGAATAACCATAATCTTTCACAATGATACAGTATCTTCCAGGCAAGGTTCATTTTTCAAATAAATTGTTTTCATTTGGAACTGTAATGTTTACTAAGTATGTTACTGCCAGTTGGGGGTTTGTCTACAATTATCCAAAAGAAAATCAAACTAACAAACTTGGCCATTATAGCATGATACTCTCAAAAAACCTAATGAAAAATAAACTAACGATAGTTTAAAAAAAATAGTTTGGGCGGGTGTGGTGGCTCATGCCTGTAATCCCAGCACTCAGGAGGCTGAGACAGGAGGATCATTGTGAGTTCGAGACCAGCCAGGGCTACAAAGTGAGCTCAAGGCCAGCCTGAATGCCACAGTGAGACCCTGTCTCAAAAAGACAAGGGCCAGGGATCTAGCTCAGTGGCCTAAGCGCCTGTCTGGCAAGCACAAGGTCCTGGTGCCGCAAAAAAAAAAAAAAATAGTTTGCCTGGCATGGCGGTGCAAGCCTGTAATTCCAGCACCCAAGAGGTTGAGGCAGGAGGATAGCTGTAAGCTTGAGGCCAGCCAGGGTTACACAGTCCAAAGCCAGCCTGAGCTATACAGTGAGACTCTATCTCAAGAAAAAAAAAATAGTTCAGATTATTTCTTTGGAGATGAAGGATATTAAATAAATATATTATCCTTCAAATAAATAGGCTAGTAAGGGCTCAATATGGTTCCCAAGGATTACTGCAAAAGTAATTCTTACCTTCAGGCAGAGAAGGAAGGAGGGAGGGAGGGAGAGAGGGAGGGCAGTAAAAATCAGTAAAAGGGATTATTTTTCAGTCCAAAAAGTTTCACTACATACCTTTCAAAATATCTGTACAATTAAGGCACTGATCCTTTTCAGGCGAGTGTTGGGACAAACAAAAGGGTCCTCAAACACACTTGGAAGAGAGACTCCAGTTCCCAGGGACAAAAGAGGAACAATAAATTCCCTAACCAAACTGAATCAGAACCAGAAACATGAGGAACTTCGTTAGGCAAAAAGCAATGAATGGAGAGCAAAAAAATCATACTGTACATATGTTTCACTCTGTGACTTTTACCAAAAGACAGATATACAGCACCAAGAAACACAGATTATCAAACTTGCTTTCATTACCATGAGGTTGCACACATTAACTCCAGAGTTATAGAACTGTACAGAACTTAATACGTGCACAACTAAACTAAGTGAGGACAACTAAATTCAACTGAAATTCAATGAGATGACTAGACAGTATTACGATACATTTTAAAATGTACCTTACAGGGAAACTGGGCAAAACATAAGTGATTTATCTGTATACTTTCTTATAACTGCCTGTAAATCTACCTATATCATTTAATTTTAATTAAAAACAAATTTAAAGCAAACAAATCTTTAAATATTTGGGTAAATCTACAAAAACAATGTTTAGGATTTTCAAATTTATATTAAGTGTATTCAAAGTAGTATTTTGCTCCTACCACTAACTTTAATAATTTTTTTTTTAAAGGCAGGGTCTCAACTATGTAGCCCAGGCTGGTCTAAAACTCAGGGTGATCCTCCTGCATCTGCTGAGATTACAGGAGTGCGACAATGACCAGCTAATAAATATTTTTCTAAGTTCCAAAAGGCTAAGGGGTGGGGGGAATCCATAAACAACCACATACTTAGAATTTCAATCTATTCTAATTATAACTCACAAAAGCTGGTGTGTCGGTGCATGCCTGTAATCCCAGCACTCTGGACCTCAGAGGCAGGAGGCTTGCTTAGAGACCAGCCTAGGCTGCATACTGAGTTGAAGGCCACCCTGGGCTATATACTTAGCTCAAGGCCAGCCTGAACTACACAGTAAGACCTTGTCTCAAAAAACAAAGAAACAAGCAAAACTGCACAAAATAAATACGAACTGCCAGGGATCTAACAGAATAATAATGAAAAAAAAAAAAAAAAGGTAAGAGAAATGACTGAAATGGCCTTCCTAGCCACCAACATTTAAAATAATAAGAAATATAGGTACACATCTTCCTTTCAACGTGACCAACTTGCTTTCTTATACTACATCTTCCTCATCTCATTAATAATTTTCCCAGTTATAAAGAAAGATTAGGTTACTAAGTTTTCACAAATCTTTAAACATGATGTAGTGGTAATTACTGCTTTTTTTTTTTTTAAGGTAAAATTTATAGTAAGCAAGGTTCTTCAGAGAACTGCCTTCACAGTCAAAAACTGTCTCACCAGGCAAGGAATTAGCAAACTACAGTTATTTGCTTGACTGGTCTCTCCAAACTAACAGGGTGGCATAATCAGGGAAATATTTCCCTTAAATTCATGCCAGTTCACTGCTTTACCAACAAACTTCAGTAGCTTATACTAACCTAGACACTGTATCACTCAATTATTAAGTAAATATGAGAAACAGGAAAAGCAAAACCTAACTCAACAATCTGTATGAAACAGTACTAAACACTGTACCAACAGCTAAATGTTATTTGACTAAATAACAAGGGCAATTAAAATACTGTAATGATTACAAAGCAAAAGAGGAATGGATATACTGTATCTTTATAATTAGCATTAGAACACTACACCCACAATAAATTTTCAGTGTAATCTGATAAACATCTCAAAACTGATTTTTTAACAAACTGCCAAGAATACAGTTATATAAGTCTATTTCCTGTAGTCAAGGAAGTTTCCATACTAAATAAAAATATTTTCACATATGGTAATAAGTAATAAATTTAGCATTTTCAAAAATCCACAATTATCAGAATTCCACAGATGCATGCCACATGTAGTTTCTAGGAATTAAGACCTGGAGATCTTTGAGGGCCATTATTTAGTCTACCCCATTCAGAGTGGCTATGATCTCAAGAAGATGGGACAAACACCATTGCTCCCCCTCACCCCTGTTCCTTCTTGCCCCTACAGCTTGGCTCTGGATATAGGTAGTAGCAGGAAGTGTGTGGCACAAGAGGCTAAAACTAAAGCCCCACCTCTCTGACGGGAGGACTGAAAATATGTGTGGCAGGAAAGGGAAAATAATATGAATACTGAGGAAAGGAAGGCGCACTGGAAAGTATCTAGCCATCTAGCTGCACACGGACAAGACTTTAAACAGCACACCAAAATCTGAACTGAAATTTTGGAAAGATCACCACTTGCCCACATCTAAGACTGGCCACTGGGTGGTACACCATGTGGGATAGATCCAAATAACACAGCAAAGGCTTTGAAAACTTAACTGACACTGGACACATAACAATATAAGACTAGTAGGAACTTAAATCCTAAGCCCATCATTATACTAATCTGATAAAACAAATAAAGTAACATCTCCATAGGATTAAAACACTCAGAATCTCATAAAACTCCAAATACCTGGAAATATAATAAAATATTCCTTACCATATAAGATAACCAGGGTATTCTCTATTCAATTTGGAAAAGGTAATCAACAGGTATCAACAAATTGATAAAACTACTGAACTTATTATAAAAGACTTTATAGCAACTATTATAAAAATACTTAAAAAATAAACAAAAAGAAAAGTGAGGCCAAGGGCTCGGCGAGGTGGTGTACACCTGGTAAGCCAGCACTCAGGAGGTGGAGGCAGGAGGATCATGCCAAGTTCAAAGCCAGCCTGAATTACAAAGACCCTACCTCAAAACAAACAAAGCAAACAAACAAAAATGAGGGCAAATACTGTTAAATAAATGGAAAGCCTCAGTATAAAAAAATAAAGATTTAACAGATGAAATAGAAATTTTAGAATAAAAAATACAATAATCAAAAATCTTTTCTAAAATATAGAAACCAGATTATCTAAATCTACTAATAAGAAACCTGGAAAAACAAGTTCTTCTTTTAGTGGTGACAAGCACTTACAATGGTCAACTCTATCATCATTAACGCCTCAATGTTAATTACTTTAATCGATGTTTTTTTTCTTAGTCCCACTGATACTAACTAGAAAAGAAACTGTAGCCGGGTGTGGCTGTGGTGACGCATGCCAGTAATCCACCGGCTGAGGCAGGAGAATCACAGCAACAAGGCCAAGGTTGGGCTATATACTGAGTTCTAGGCAAGCCTGAACTACAAAGTGAGACCTTGCTGTCTCAAAAACCAAAAAGAAGCCGGGCGTGGTGGCTCACGCCTGTAATCCCAGCACTTGGGAGGCTGAGACAGGCGGATCGTTGTGAGTTCGAGACCAGCCTGGGCTACAAAGTGAGCTCAAGGCCAGCCCGAAGGGCATAGTGAGACTGTCTCAAAAACACCAGAGCCGGGGATCTAGCTCAGCGGCCTAAGCGCCTGCCTGGCAAGTGCAAGGTTGTGAGTTCAATCCCCAGTGCTGCAAAAAAAGAAAGAAAGAAAAAAATTGTGTCTCAACTTTGCCACAACTTTAGTGGCACTCACTGACTACTGATTAAAGTTAATGAACAGAAAAAAATAATACCTACATGTCAAGTCTCATAGGACGGAGAAAGTAAGTAGAATATGTAAAAGTAGGTCACTATTTCAACAAGAAGTATTTCATATCTTTTTTAACTTTTTAAAACTTCACATTTTTATTTTATTAGTACATGTTTGCAGTACATGAAATTTACATTCATCTTGAGTAGATACATGAATGTAACATAGCTTGTACTTAATAGTCAATATAAGTTTCCTTTTTTTTTTTTTTTTTTTTGCGGCACTGGGGATTGAACTCACGACCTTGCGCTTGCCAGGCAGGCGCTTAGGCTGCTGAGCTAGATCCCCAGCCCTTGTGTTTTTGAGACAGGGTCTCACTATGCCATTCAGGCTGGGCTTGAGCTCACTTTGTAGCCCAGGCTGGACTTGAACTCACAACGATCCGCCTGTCTCAGCCTCCCGAGTGCTGGGATTACAGGCGTGAGCCACCACGCCCGGCTAATACAAGTTTCTTATAAACTGAGGATGATTACCTCTAAATAATAGTGAGATGTTTAATACTATTCCTCAGATTGACAAATTTAGTAAAAATTATACCTAAAACCACATATTCTGTGTTATTTCAAATCCACATGCACTTTATCTTGATTCTCTGTATTAGTAAATCTTTACATTATTTATTCAAAATTAATAACTAAATAAACAGTGTAAAAAAATTTTAAGGGATATAATTTCAGAAAAAGTTCGAGATCAGAAAACATGAAAATTAATAATTAACTGACTTAGTGTTCAAAAACAGCAGAAGGCTGGGGATATAGCTCAGTGGCACAGCACCTGCCTGGCAAGTGTGAGGTCATGAGTTTGATTCCCAGTACCAAACGAAGCAAAACAAACAAAACCAGAAGAGATAATCCATTAGTTCTAAATCTAGAGTTATAGAACCTCCAAATAAAATATAAATTAAATTCTATATATCAACATTAAATTTGATTAATGACTATTTGTATTTTTAGAAATATTTATTCTTTACTGGCCCACAAACAGATATGTGGATTGATGACAGAATAGAAAAGATACAGAAACAATCCCAGACACATTCAGCCATCTGATCTTTGACAGAGGGGTCAAAAATATATGGTAGAGGAAAGACAGTCTCTCTAACAAATGGTGTTGAGAAAACTAGTTATCCACAAGCAGAAGATTGCATCTAGACCTGTATCTCCTACCACGTAGCAAACTAAAATCAAAATGGGTTAAAGACCTAATATTAAAATGGAAACAATCTGCTGCGAGGTAAAATTCTTGAAGACATAGGCATAGGCAAGGTCTGTCTAAACAAAACCCTAATTAACTATATAAGAAATAATATCAAGAATCAACTAATTGGATTATACTGTAGAAGATCTCTCCCCAGCCAGTATATTTAAGTTTGTTAGTTGCCCAGGTAATAATGGTTCCTGTTTCAGGTCCCTTTACTTTTGTTTCTTAGAAATAGCTGGTCACTGTGATGCACAGCTAGCTGGTCACTAAGATGGCACATCGTAAAAACCAACCCCCAATTAACAAGTCATTCTGCCTCTATACTTAGCTAGTGCTGGCTTATCCCATATAAGCCCTAGACCATCAAAGATTGGAACCTGACATTTTGAGGAACAACTGATTCCCTGTCAGTGCCTATCTGATGTTAAATAAATCCGCCTCCAAATACTAGGTGTCATTTTGGTGTTTCTGTTTGCCACAATAATACCAAATTAAAAAGCTTCTACACTACAAAGGAAACAACCAAGTGAAGAGAAAACCAAAAAAAAGTTGACAGCTCCATCTCAGACAGAAGACTAACAGCTAGAATATATAAAGCACTCTAAAAAGACACCCCCAATAAGAGACCCAATCAAAAAGTGTGAAAATGAAATGAATACACACTTCTCAGAAGGAGTATAAATGGTCAATAAATACACAAAAAAATGTGCAACCCTTCTAGCTATTAGAGAAATGCAAATTAAAACACCAAGATAACAAATAAGAATAAACACCGGTGATGCAATGGAGAAAAAATTCTTCTACATTGTTGGTGGGAATGTGAACAAGTACAGCCACTACAGAAATCAGTATGGAGAGTCCTCAAAAAATTAAAATATTCTTCACACACCTAGGAAGAAACAATCCAAAAATTCATATGAAACACAAAAGACTCAGAAACTCAAAGCAAACCTAACCAAAAAGAGTAAGGCTGGAGGCATCATAACACCCAATTCAAAATTACACTACAAGCCAGGAATGGTGGCACATGCCTATAATCCCAGCACTCAAAAGGCTGAGGTAGGAAGACTGCTGGGAGTGTGGGCTCAGCCTGGGCTACAGAGTGAGTTCAAGGCCAGCCTGAACTGCATAGTGAAACCCTGTCTCAAAAATATAGAAAAATTTTAAAAAATTAATTTTTAAAAATAAAAATTACACTACAAAGCTACAGCAACAAAAACAGCAGGACATGGTGGCACACGCCTACAATCCCAGCACCCAGGTGGCTGAGGCAGGAGGATCATTGCGAGTTCAAGCCCAGCATGAGCTACAAAGTTAGCTCAAAGCCAGCCTGAAATGCATAGTGAGATCCTGTCTCAAAAAGACAAAACCAATGGGCTGGGGATCTAGCTCAGCAGCCTAAACGCCTGCCTGGCAAGCGCAAGGTCGTGAGTTCAATCCCCAGTGCCGCAAAAAAAAAAAAAAAGACAAAACAAAACAAAACAAAAAACAGCATGACACTGGCACAAAAATAAACATGTAGAACAATGAAACAGAAACAACCCATGTGACTTCAGCCATTTGATCTTGAACAAAAGACCCTAAATACATGCTGCAGAAATGACAGCCTCCCTAATGAATGGTGCTAGAAAAACTGAATAGCCACTTGTAGTAGATTGAAACTGGATCCCTGTTTTTCACCATGTACAAATATCAATTCAAAATGGATCAAAGACCTAGATATAAGACCTGAGACTGAAACAGATAAAGGAAAACATAAGGGAAACATTTGAAGTCATAGGCACAGGCAAAGACTTCTGAATAGGACTAGAATAGCACAGGAAATAACAGCAAGGATCAACAAATGGAACTACATCTTATAGAAAAGTTTCTACACAGCAAAGGAAATAATTCACAGACTGAAGAGAGCTTACAGAATAGAAAATATTTGCCAACTATGCTTCTAATAGAGAATATCTAAAATATATAAAGAAAGAAAGGAAGAAAGGGAAAAGGAAAAAATGTATGTATACACAAGACAGTTATATAGCTGGCTTCTCTTAGTTCTTTGAAAAGAAAGTTTTGCGCTAATATTGTTAGGACGAGCTATGGTGCCTATATCCTGTACTCTGAACAACAACTACAAAGACAATACACAATGTATCAACTATTGAAAAGGTCCAACTAGCCTGTTTTGAAGCTTGGTTTCACTGTTACGTTTATCCTTTTTTCTTTCTTTAAAAAAAAAATATATACATATAAAGAACTCAAATATCAAATACTTCAATCAATAAATGGGCAAATGAATAGAGTAGATACTTCTCAAAAGAGGAAGCACAAGCAGCTAATAAGTGTATGATAAAATGTTCAACATCTTTAGCCAACAAGGAAATGTGAATCAAAACTACATTGAGGAGGGCTGGGTATCTAGCTCAGCATTCTAAGTGCCTGCCTGGCAAGTGCAAGGTTGTGAGTTCAATCCCCAGTGCAGCAAAAAAAAAACTACATTGAGGCTAGCATGCTGACATATTCCTGTAATTCCAGTACCTACTTGGGAGGCAGAAGCAGGAGGACTGCTGTGAGTTGAGGCCAGCCCAGACTACATAGTGAGTTCAAGGCCAGTCTGAACTACAGAGTGAGATCCTGTCTCAAAACAACAAACAAAAAACCCCACTACACTGAGATTCAACCTCACCCTACTCAGAAATGCTATAATCAATAATACAAAAACAGTAGTTGCTGGGAATGTAAATTAGTACAGTCCCCATGGAAATCAGTAAGAAGGTTTGTCAAAAAACTAACAATAGAACTACCATTTAATTCAACCATATCACTCCTGGGTATAGATACCCAAATCAACTAAAGTCAGCATGATATATGAGTATCTGCATATCTATATTAATTGTGGCGTGATTCATAACAGCCAACATATGGAATTGGCCTAAGTATCTATTAATATTAGAATGGATGAAGAAAATGTGATATAGGTATATGTAAAAAGTAAATTCTGTCATTTGCAGGATAGTGACTAGATTTGGAGACTACCAAATGAGCAAACTAAGCCAGACCCCGAAAGACAAATATAGTAGTAATACCTTGGTTCACAAAGGCTTCTTTTTACAAACAATTTGGTTCACGAATTTTGCTTCTGTTTGCAAACTCCACATCAAGTGACCAACACAACCACAGCCATCTTCCCCACATAAACACAAATGCTAAGTGGACATTTTTCCCAAAATCATAAAACAAATTAAGTTCGTAAACCAAGGTACCACACCGTATTGCATACTCACTAGTAAGTGGAATCTAAAAAAGATGATAAGAAGCCAGGTGTGGTGGCACACGCCTGTAATCCCAGCACTCAGGAGGCTGAGGCAGGAGGATGGTTGCAAGTTCGAGACCAGCCTGGGCTACAAAGTGAGCTCAAAGCCAGCCTGAACTGCATAGTAAGACCCTGTCTCAAAAAGACAACAAATGATGAGAAAGTAGAAGGGGACTATTAAGATATAGGATGTATAAGCACAGCTAACACAGGGAATGGCTATGAGCAAAATATATGCATTGAAACCTCCCAAAATTGTGAAAGTACAGAGAAGATAGCACAACAGGAATGATAGGAAAGGTGAAAATGATAAGAGTATGTTATGTACATTTATATTATGGCACACACTTGCCAAAATGAGGCCCATTAATCTGTATAATCCATAAAAAGTTTTTAAAAGAAGCCGGGGATTTGGCTCAGTGGCCTAAGTGCGAGGTCACGAGTTCAATCCCTGGTGCTGAAGAAAAAAAAAAAAAGTTTTTAAAAGAATAAAAAAGATAACTTTAATAAATAAAACTCTTGTCTTTGTAGGAATAACCCACCACTATCCAATCTAGTAATTTCCTGTTGCTACTTCCCTGTGGATCATAATACAGTTTGTATGATGTAGCCTGTTGTTTCTTTCTTAGTAACAGACCCCAATATCTTTCCATAATATTAATGTATCCATTTAAATCTATGTTTTCCAGAATCTCTTGCAACTACTATAGACAGCCAAGGAGAGGTACCTAGAATTTAGCAGTAGACTTCTGCAAAGGCTCTCTGGTCAAAGGGAGGCTTGCTGTGCTTGCTTCAGCAGCATGTACGCTACAATCAAAAGGAGGTTTGTTTCAAAGCAGAGCTGTCATTCAATATCCACAACATCTACCTTAGAAAGTTTTTACATGAAGAAAACATAAAACTTCTAATACTTTTAGTTACTGTGCTTTCTTTTCAAGGTAGGGGTAATATATTTCTTACAGATACCCTGATCAATCACTTATCAAGGCTTAGACCATCTACCCATTATAACTTGATTTGGGGTCCCTACATGATACCATCGTTAGTTTTGTCATTCTAATAGGACTTAATATTTGAAACAATCATATGGAATTCTTGGATTTCATTATGATATAATCTGTAAGATGTCTATTTCTGTGAGGTTCCCTCAAAGAAGGAAAAGTCATTTATATAATACAGACTATCTCCTCCACATGGCTCACCAAGTTAGGAAAACAAGTGTACTTTCACTGGATGTTCCAAGAGATAAAAAATTTTATTTATATAGCTCACGATCCTGCAAAGTTATTGTATTGTTAAAGAATAAACTAAGTGCCAGGTGTGGTGGCACATACCTGTAATCCCAGCACTTGGGAGCTGAAGCAGGAAGATTACTACAAGTTTGAGGCTAGCCTAGGCTAAGTAATGAGTTCAAGTTCAGCCTGAACTACATAACAAGACCCTCTCTAAATAAACAAATAAATAAATACTCATTTATTATGAAAGAAAAAATGTTAAATGATGTTTCCAACCAGAATTCTAGGAGGCTGAGACAGTACATTCACAAATTCCAGCTCAACCTTAAAAAGTTACTAATTTAAGGAGCCCCTATCTCAAAGTTTTTTAAAAGGCATAGGAATGTAGCTCAATTCAGAGGCTCTAGGTTCAATCTTCTGTACCACTAAAAGAAAAGATAAAAAAAAACAAACAACCAAAGGTTAATTCCTCCATTTTCATGATAATATATTTGACCTATAGTCATTTTTTCCACATGAAAATTATCCTGAGAGTTTCACAGGGATGTATGAGACATACATTTTATAGGAATGTTAACTTTTGGGGGGGGGCACGTGTTTTTTGAGACAGGATCTCACTATGCAGTTCAGACTGTCCTCAAACTCAGTGATCCTCCTGCCTCAACCTCTCAAGTGTTGGGATTACAGACGTGCACCATCACGCCCAGCTCAGAAATGTTAACTATTATACTATACTATTACATGCTAGTACAAACTTATAAGATGTAAGAGCCAGAAAGTTAGTTACAAGTGCTCTTCCTGAAATTCACAGAACAAAATATTTTTTTCCTTCTAAAAGCAAAAGCACCTTCTCTAAACAAAATATTCAGAATACTTCTGTTTTGCAAATACTAGTTTCTCTACCACTTAGAGTTCTATCTCACATGAATTTTATGGCTTTTATATTCTAACAGATAAATTTATCAGGGAAACTTTAGAAGAGCTTTTTAACAGTAACAGTTAAAACTAAATAAATCTTATTTTACCTTAAAATACCAATTATACAAATGCTACTGGACCAAAATGGCTTAATAGCCAGGTGTGATGGTAAACCCTGTAATCCCAGCACTCGAGAGGCTGAGGCAGGAAAACTGTACAAGTTCAAAACCAGTCTAGGCTACATAGTGAGTTCAAGGGTACCCTGGACTACGTAGTGAGACCCTGTCTCCTTACCCGCCCCCCCAAAAAAACCACCATCATGTGAGTTTTTCACCTGGCAGGTGTATGTCCCATTGTCATCAAACCATAGCTTCCAGAGGGTAAGACAGACATCATATATCCCACATCACTTAGTCCTGAATCACCCAATTATGGGTTTGAAAGGCTACATAGGGTATACAAACTGCTCAGTACCTCCATCTCAAGGAGGTAAATCCTAAGTCACTGTTAGTATATTATCCAGAGGGGCAAAGCTGGAAAAAGTACATTTTAGCCAAACATCTGTCCCACTTACTAAGAGGTATAAACTTCCATAGCTGCTACAGGCCAAAGAATTGTAAGCTGTAAGTCATGGAGAAGCAACACCACACTTGGAGGGCTCCTGCCATTCATGAGGAAAACCCAGTCCTGACCCCAAGAATCAGACCAGGCAGACCAAGCACTCCAGCACCCTGCTAAGGCCAGTGCAGCAGAGTGGGTACCATGTTTTCCTCTAGAGAAGATTTTGTATCCCTCACCTTAGGAAATCACAGCACCTGAGCAAGTCAGCTGACTCATCCGACCCACTCAGCTACTGCATTGCGCTGGAGTGAATCTAACAAAAGGAGCAGCACACATGTTTCAATTACCTTGTCTTCACAATCTGGTTTTTTGTTTTTTGTTTTTTTTCTTTTTTCTTTTTCTTTTTCTTTTTCTTTTTCTTTTCCCCAAAGAGAGGTCTAAATATACTACCCAAGCTGACCTCAACCTCTTGGGCTCAAGCAATCCTCCGGCCTCAGCCTCTGGAAAAGCTAGTACTAGGGACATGCACCACCACACATTCAGCTAAATTCTGCTCATTTAATATTTCATTCAAACAATAACATGGTTATTATTATAACTGAGATCAAAAAGTACATCAAAAAACATTAATCTCTTCTCAAAACACTTAGGGAAGCCGGGCGTGGTGGCTCACGTCTGTAATCCCAGCACTTGGGAGGCTGAGACAGGCGGATCATTGTGAGTTCGAGACCAGCCTGGACTATAAAATGAGCTCAAGGCCAGCCTGAACGGCATAGTGAGACCCTGTCTCAAAAAGACAAGGGCTGGGGATCTAGCTCAGCAGCCTAAGCGCCTGCCTGGCAAGCGCAAAGTCGT
>RJWT010033328.1:0-13945 GCA_004365215.1 Cuniculus paca
ACACACACACACACACACACACACACAGAGGACGTAATCAATTCAATGATTTTTAGTAGAGATTCAATGACATCGTGGCCAGTTGTCTAGCTGCAAGTCACAGAAGAGATGGTACAAGAGGGAACTGCTATCAGAAATGTCCTGTAGATACATAGGTATGGGAGTGATGTGGTCGACAGTGCCTCCCTACTAATTGAAGTGAATGTAACTGCCTAAGAAAATTTTGAGAGCCTCAAACAATGGACTTTTGTCTTAACAATAGTAGAGAGAGACAAACTAGTATGATGTGTTTTCTTTTTTAAGCATGATGTATGACTTCCCTAAGGTGCCCTTGAGCAGTACACTTGAAATGTATGTGAAATGTGTAAAATGTAAATGACTAGTTTTGTACCTGTTAAAACTCATAGGAAACTTCTCATTTTTTATAAATGATCAGTAAATAGAAACTACTTCTTATTTCTTCAAATATAAACCAAGTGTCTTCTACTTGCCCAACACTCTTCTCAATTCTGGGGTTTGTAGTATGGGCCAAAAGCACATAGGGAATTCCTGTATATCTGGAGTTTATAATCTAGGAGGATGTGAGGTAGGAAATGAGACACTCAACCAAATAAATAAGTAAAAGAAGATGTAGTTTGTCATAAGGTTGTGTACTATGAATTAAAAATAAAGCAAGGAAAAGGATACAGCATATCAGAGAGAGATTTTCAGTACATCGAACCCAGGAAAGACTTCACTGAATTTGAATTAAAGACCAAAGAAGAGAAGATGAATTATGTTATTACCATGTATTTTAGACATCCAGCATCCCCTTTAAGTTAAAAATGGCCTAAGTCATTGAATAGTTGTATTCAACAGTCAGTATAACACTGTAAAACATTTTTTAAAATATAAACCTCTGGAGAATGCTATAGCAATGAGGCATTGACCTATGTTGCTATGGTCTGATTTTAATTATATCCACAGTTCATTGTTGATGTACATTTTCAATAACATGTGTTCAGGAAACCTTGTGCAGGAAAATGATTCTAGATTACAGTGTATAAAAGAATAACCACCTAAAATAAACATGTAATGAAATTACATTATTTGCTTCATAAACATTTTAATGTCAGAGACTATTTCAGTGGACAAGTGTTTTATTACAGCATAGTGCAACAATTAAGGATAAAGCATAAAAAAAGAGTCAAGGTCAAGAAACAACATTTTGTAATTAGGACAGCCAGATTTAAGACAGCATTTTGCTAAGAGGAACTCAAAACATGATCAGCATGATAAGTGGAACTGAAATTTATAAACAGTTTAGTATTACAATTGCTTTGTTGAACCCTCATAGTATCATATTTGGTTAACAATACAAATTCTTTATGAGATAAAAATCTTCTGATCATATTTCAAAGCTTGTCGTATAAAGCAAGTGAAGATTCAGGTTGCAAGCAAGATTAAGTGAGTTTAATATTAATGTGAAAGATCTAAAATAATTGAAAAATAACATTCAGTTTCGAAAAGAGTTAATACAGAGCTCAGAAATTTACAATCAGGAACACTGTGGCTAAATTTGAGGCAAAACTCCAGGAGGCCATTTATTTTATGTACAAAACTATCTCTTTTGAAAGAGAAAAGTCAAGTTAATGTCAGTGGTGTTGTGAAAACAATAAGCGACAGTTTATGTCCAAAGTTTAAAATTAGAAAGAAAATTATGTTATTGATTTTGTAATTATTCAGGAAGCAAAAATACTTTATATGCATACGAGATCATGAAATGAGTTTCTCTGTTTTGCGTGAGATTGTATAGATACACATATTCATCCAGAATCTTCTTAATCCTCTCCTCTGCAAAATTAAGAGCTACCCATTATGTTACTTTCTTCTTGTTAAAATGTTTCCTCAGCTTCCTTATGCCATTCTCCCACGTAGACCTTTTTTTGTTTTGTCATTACTTCTCTTAAAAACTTGGGATCTAGGCTTCCATGAACTTCCTTCCAACACAGAAAGGATAGTCTACCACCTTCCATCCTTGAGTTTAGTTTATATAGTTTTAATCTCATTATGTTTGTTTACTTTCTGTAGTTTCTCTATGTTCATCTTGTTTTGCAGAAACAGCATTATAAGTGCTTAAATAAAAATGAAATAAAATGCAGGCTCATTAGTTTTCCTTTTCTGTATAAACCAGTGTATGCTTACTGAAACACTTGTATTCTACTTGTCCTGCTTGTAGTATTGAATCATGTGACCCATGCCTTGAATTATATTGGTCTTTATCACATCACTGGGCTTCCAAACTATCTGGCTTTCATTCATCTTACATTGTTTTATCAAATGTAATTCCTCCCAATATTATAATTTCCACTACTTAAGAAGAACTGTATTTGCTATGGCAGTATTTTCATGGCAATAAGAACAGAGTCAGAAAATGAGGCAGGGCATTTTATATTTAAATATATATAGGGCAATATTATGGATAATATATATATATATATATATTTTGCAATTGTAAAACAGAATATAATATATGTCAAATTATTTTGCGTGATGCTTGATTAGTCCTATTATGTTTCAGGACTAATTGAGCCTGTTGAACTTCCATAGGTCCCATGCTGGATTCTACTGACTGTTTTATAGGAACAAATATGTATCAAATTTAATTTTTGATAGAAAGAAAGATTGATTGATAGATACTCATGTTTTTATTTGTGGAAATATTTCTTCAGATTGAAAGTTTGGAATGAAATTTCAAAGTAGAGAAAATATGGGGCTATAATTCTAACTAAAGGAATTGTAAACGTCCTAAATCAGTCCAAATTAAATACTATATTTGCATTGTTGTATTCAACTTATTCCATGCCAGCCTTACTTCTCTTTTGATTATCTTTTTACATGTGCAGAAATCTTTTGTACTCTGAGTTAGTTCATTGCCAGGTAGGAAGTTCAAGTAAGTTGGAAACAAAATACCCATTTTGGGTATTTTGAATTCCTGATCCATGATCTTGTGTTTATACCACACTTCAAGGGAAGGTTATAGATACCACACAATTTAGAATTTCAGAAACATTTTTCAGATATCTCATAATAACCTTGTGAACAAGATGGATAAATATGGCCCAGATGATGAGAGAGACATGGATTTATGGCATCTGAACAATGGTACCTTCATAGTTGATTAATGTGTTGATATCGAGGTATACATTGAGGTATAATGTCATTCCTCTGGATGACATTGAGGGCCATGTCTATCTAGTTCATCACTTTTATCAAACACTTGCACAATGGCAAGAAGCATGCTCTTCAAATTTGCTAGTAATAATACCAGATTGGTGAAAATTAAGACAATGGGGACAGAAATAAATATTCAGGTAGTACTTCCAACAGTCTAGATGTGTGGTACGAATGAAAGCAAACCCGATGAATATCGTGAGTGAAAGACTGACAGCTCACACTGGGATCTATAGCCCTTTATATTCTGCTGAAGAAGATGCTTGCAAGCATGTTTAGCTGTAGAGCAGCAAGCTGGTAGAACTAACTGGAGGGAGAAGTTTAAGGTTGCAACATGGGATTCCACAGAGAATATGAGAAGGGCTTGTGGTTACAGGAACAGGATAGAAATGCAGACATGAAATCAGTTGTAGCTGGCTGTAAGCAGCGTATGAGGCAAATGGTGAACTAAGAGTTGTAGAATACATTCCAAGGATGTACACTGGGAGTTGGGCTCAGAGATAACATTGGCAACTGTAGAGGGTGTGCTGGAAAAAATAGGAAGTTTCTCATTTTTGGGATACTCCAAAGTAGAGGAGACTGGTATAAATATCACAAACCACATGGTGTACCTTTTGAAGACCAAGTACCCAAACTACAACAATGACAGCAACAAATTTATTTATTACAAAGTGCCAACATTGCCCCTGTGTGCACCATTATTGGATGCTCAGCTGCGGAGGTGATACTGGGACAACTTGGCTTGTGTGGACCTTTTCACACCCTTGACTTGCATGACGAGTCGCCTTCATGAACTCTTACTTTTCTTCACTTTGTTTTTTCGTCACTCTTTTCTTTGCTTTGGCTCAATCCAGACGTCCATGGACACCATTTCTTCACAAGAATGCTGCCTTTAGCCCTGCTCGTCTGAGCCATGACCACAGGCCTCTTCATCCATACTGCCCCAGTGGACTTTGCCACTTGTGTTCCCAGCAGGACTTTCAAATGAGCATTCTTAAAACTCAACTTTTTGTCGTATAGCTTTCTCTAGTCTCTTCTTTTGAGATTCCATTCACTTTAATAAGCAAGTAAAACAGGGGTTGTCACCCTAACTGACATCCAGAACTGTCAAATTTTATAACTGCATATATCACACAAATCTGTTTTCTCCTCTTCATCTCTGTAGTTGGGAACTTGGTTCAATTTCATAGCTTTCCCTTCGTCAGTCACCACTTCAGTCCATCCCCAACACTAACCAGAAAGGCCTCCCTTTATGCACAAATTCAACTCATTACTCCCTGAGAAAAACCAACCCTAGTCTCCCATCGCTCCTAATTCTCTGTGGAATGGAGCTCTAACTACTCAGCATTGCTTCCCTCAGTTTTCTGTTTGTAATTTGCATCATTCAGCCTTCAGTCTTAAATCTCACCATTTTTCTTCCTGTTTTTAATATTTTGGAATCACTAAACCTTGAACTGTTCTTTGGAGTTCTATACCCAGAGCTTAAAGCTCTTTCTTCTGCCTGCAATATCTCTTCCTTTGGCTTCTTACTTGACCTAGAGATTTTTTATCATCCTCAGTTTGAAAATACCCTCATCTCTGATTCTAGTGCTTCCTAATCTCATCACTCCATAATTTAAGGCAATAAATTTTTATGCTAGGTCTTTACCTTGTATATTCTTCTTACATTTGTTTTATTAGACTTACTACATTTATTGCAATTAGCAGTTTAGATGCATTTCTTCTTTTCTACACTGTAGAATTTTTACGGGAAGTTTTTACTCACATCTGATTTCACAGTCTGTCTTGTAGTGTATTCTGATAATATTAAAGATGTCATTTTGATTTCCTTGTGGTTGATGGTCTCTTACAATGGCAGGATACACTTGTTTCATTTAACTTAGTACTTATTGCCTTAAATTCTACTTTGGTTTTAACATTACCAACCATATTCTTTTTTTTTTGCACTGCGAGGCTGTCTGCCTTTGAAATGAGACGAGGAAACAGTTTCATGTTTTATGTAATAATTTCAACTTTTTGGTCTTTTCTTATTAAATAATTTTTCTTTGTATCTTTTTTTGTAATTTAAAATTTCTCTTTCCGTTTCATTTTTAAGTGAAACATGGCATGTTTTGTTCTGTCTTTAAGTGGTTCCATAATCTATCATTCAGTTTTCAATTATTGACACTTGTTACAAAATAGAATAGCATGTTTCTGTGTATATTCTTATCATCTTTTAAACCAGAGGTTTTTTTTTGTCTTTTTGAGCTTGAAAAACCCAATACAGCCTCCTATACTCTCTTTCATCATAATTAATTTAGTTCTAATAAATTTTAAAATTACTTAATATTAATGATCAGTAGTCACTCTTATTTATTAGTAGTAAGCTCTTTACATATATACAATATGTTCAGTAATGTTTTCTCCAGTAGTTAGTATAATACTTGATATAAGTTCCCCCACAAATAATGGAATAAATATCTTTAATGAATTTTTCAGATCTTTTATGTTATTCTTATGGTGTAAGAATGTCACGTTTTCCTGTCTAAATTAAAACTACCCCAGTTTTTAGTATACGTTGTTTCATTATTTTTATACATTTACTTTTTCATAAAATATAAAGTATTCAAATTTATAATTCATAATAAACTATATATGATTTTTTCTTAAAGGCACATAGAATATTGTTATTTATTTGTGCAGTTTTGTTTGTTTTATTTTTATTAATGAAGCTTTCAGTTGAATTCACTTTCTGGTTATTATGTATGAGAATCAAATGTACTATTTCTAGTCAATTAGTTTTCAGTTCTGAAATATATAATCAACCATGCCATATTTTTTCTTTCAGAATTTTTATTACTGCACATTGAACCTCTTTCTCGATTCCTCTGATGTGTCAGTTTCTTACATAGATTTTTTTCATATTTAATGTTTTCGGTCCTCAATTTTTCTTATTACTTTAACCTTAAATTCCTATTAATAACATTTTGGAGTTTATATTTCCTGATGACATTCTCATATTTGCAATAAAATATTTCTATTATATTATCATTTTATCATACTCCTTTTTGAGATGATCAATTTAAGATTTTACTCCAAGAAATTCACCACCTTCTACCTTTTGGTCATCAGTGAGTTTTTTCTTTGGTTTTGTCTATTTTCTTTGAATTTTTAATCTTCAACTTGTTCTTCTTCGAAAATAGTGAGTATACTTACTGAGATTTTTCATAATCTACCATCATACTAGGAATTGCAATTTATTTGTGGTTAGATTACAGTAAATGTTTCAAACTTAATCAGTAGAGCAATATAACAAAACATGGAGCTAAAATAAGTTTTTTTTATTTTAAAGAGAAAAAACAATGATAATTTCAAAACAAGCTAATAGGAGATTAATAATGGCTAATATATTGCATATTTGTTATCTTCAAAGTAGTTGCTCAGATTACAAGATATAGGCATTGCTCAAACAATATAAGCACAAAACATTCTTTTCAACGAACTAATAGAAACTAGTAGTATAGTTAGCTATTTTATATAGTTATATATAATATATATTATATGTTTTTTCTTTTCCTTTCTTTGTCTTCTCCCTTCCCCAATCCCAGTTGTTCTTTCATTTTGAGTGTAGACTGGTGCAACTGTGGAAATAAGTGTGGAGATTCCTTAAAACACTAGGATAGAGATCTCATTGGCTCAGATGTTACCCTTCTGGGTATTTTCCCAGAGGAATTAAAAACATCATACCACAGCAATATGTGTGCATCCATGTTTATAGCAGTACAATTTATAATAGCTGAATCTTGGAAATAGCCCAAATGCCCATCTACCAAGGAGTGGATAGAATGATGTGTATTTTTATACAATGGAATACTATTCAGCTATAATGAAGGATAAACTTGAGGCTTTTATAGGTAAATGGATGCAACTTGAGACCATACTCTTAAGTGAAAGAAATCAGACTCATGTGTAAACATATTGTCTTCCTAGTGTAAGAGACTGAAAGAGTAAATAAGATTCAAAACATAAATATTGTGAAAGGGAAAGAAACTTTTTTTTTTATTTTAAAGAAAAAAAAACAATAGAACCAATGATACAGAATCTCAAAACAAGATAGTAGGAAATTAACAATGGTTAATACATTGTGTATTGTTGTCGTCAAGTAGTAGCTCAGATTACAAGATATAGACTTGAAAAATTGATCAAACAATGTAAGCACAAACCATTCTTTTCAATGAACTAATAGAAATTAATAGTATAATTACCTATTTTCAACATGTATGAAAAAGCTGATTTCTAAAAAGAATGAACATCTCCAAAGTAACAAATTAAATGGTATTGTATCCTAAAAAGTCAGTTGCTCAAAACTTTGCAACCCTGCTAGTAATGAAAAAATTACAAAGTAGAATGGGAAACTATTTTCTTTCCTAACAAACCACAGTTGATTGAAAGAGCTACATTTTAAGGAGACTCTTGAAAAATAAGCATTTGTAGGAGTTATTTTTGAAATGCTCTAATCTTTTGAATTGCAGATTTGGTAATGATATTCTGTTTTTATAGAGTTATTCTGAACTTTCTAGATTTTCTACAATCAAACACGGAAAGGTGTAATTTTTAAAGAAGCAGTAATACATAATGAATAAATTCAGAAGAAAGAAAAATAGATCTTGTGAAATGCTTAGGGGACGCATACTACAATAAATAGAATATTTTTTAAAAATAGAATTTAATCAGTGACTTTGAGGATCAATAAGATTTGTCTTAAAGAGATGAAGATGCACAAGTTGAGGGAAGCAATTAGCAACCATCTAAATATCAGAAAGCTTGTCGTTTCCAAGGTAATTTGTCAACCAACAAGCTAGAACTGTAAGAAGTTACTGCTGAGAAGCAGGAAGTGTAATCTCTTTTGATGAGAAATATGAATACTGTAATAGTTTATAAAATATACCCGTGTGTCACTTAATGACAGGTGCATTCTGAGGAATTTGATGTTAGACAGTTTCATTGTTCTGAGAATATCACTGAGCATATTTACACAAGACCGAATGTTATAACCTGTCCAAACCTAGGCTACATACCTTTACATATTTACTCTGTCCTTTCCCAAAACATTGTTTTGCAGTGTGTGACAATGTAAATATTCATACCAAAAATCAGTATAGCATAGTATACTAACCTAAGAGCAATTACTTCAGGGTATATTTTCATAAAGATAAAAGTTACTTTATGGTAATTGATAATTTGTATTTCAAACCAGTTTGTGGTAAAATATGTTATCCCTGAAGCAGAATGGATGCAGGGTGAAAGATATCACAACTGAAATAGCAAACTTTAAAAATAAACACATCCCAGCATAGCAAACATGTCATAAACAGACTAACTTTAAAGCACAGTTGTTGATTTCATTGGCTATAATTATGACCAGAACTAGAAACCAACATGGTTAGTTTTAAATGATTCCAGCTAACCCCTCCAACCAATCCCTGTGCATTCGAGGTGAGTTTAGTTATTTGGTTAGCCATGCACACTGTATCTATTCAATAAGGACTTAAATTCCTCTCTTTGAACAACCACTGGGGTGATTCCAAGGAGAGCCCAGTGAAAAGTGGGCCTGTTGGTGGGCTTCACAGAATACACCACAATGTCTTTGCTAGATACCTAGGGAATCATGAAGGTCCTCTGTCTACCTTCGCTTCTCCAGTGGAGACAAAAGCAGTGTACAAAGGAAACAGGTAATAAAGCAGAAACTCCATTTAATTGCTATCTTTATGCCACTTAAACTCCCCGTCTTTTAGTCTTTTTTGTTTTTTTCTTTGCAAGGTAAGGACTGCAGATTTGGCTCCTTACAAGAATATGGGTTAAGGTTTTTTCAAAACATAAAATGACCAGGAGTAACAGAAAGCAAGGCTAGCTGGAGTGGAGACAAACCTATAGGTATTCTCCTAAAATAACAGGAATGCATCAGAGCAGTGATGATGCACCTCATTCTACTGTGATAGTCATTGGGTTTGGAGTTCTGAGAATAAATTATTTTTATTGTGTTTCACAGTTCCTTCTCCAGTGATTTTGTGTGTATGTCCCTGAATTGCTCCTTTGTTAGATCTTCAGACATAAACAATACCTGCTTTGCTCTTATGGATGTAAGACCACTAAATTTGAGTAGGAAGATTTCTCTTTCCCCCAGATTTTGGCCTGCCACCTTCCTTTTGCATGATTTCTACTCTGTTCTCTCACTTAAATTCTAGCAACACCATCCTGGTTTGCGTGGTCTGTATGTGGTTTGGATATGGTCTATAGTCATTCTCTTTGGCTCTGTTTGCTCTGATAGTATTTTTAATATGCTATTAATCATTTCTATTGTTTTCTGTGAGTATGCTGATCATAAGCGTCCAGAAAAATATTTCGGCAGTAGTTTTGGATATTTTTCAGAGCTAATGTTCATCTGCACTGTGTACTTCACACAGTGTATTAAATGTACCTTGTTCAGGAGCTCCGTCTCTGTCTCTCTCTGTTTCTCTCTCTGTCAACTCCAAGAAATTTCACATTTCATGTCAGGCAAATGCCATGCTTTCCACAAAAGAGATGAGCTGTTGCTTATCTGTGTGTTTTAAATTAAACAAAGAAGAAGAAAAGCCCATGGCAGCATTTATGAATCGACAGTTTCAGTCTTCTACCACTGGCTACATGATAATTCGAGCTGCCGCAGAGCTCTAGGAAGTCACCACAGAAGCTAATTGATATGCTTGGGCAAGTTCAATCGGTGTGCTGTTGGGGAGCTTAGGGTCCTTCTGCTGCAGAGTTGCAGTCTTGAAAGGGCACCCGTCAGTGTGGGTGAAGAGTTCCAGAAACCCTTTCTCTTCTGTCATCCCCGCAGGACCTGTGGACCTACAGGCCTGACTCATGCCAGTGATGGCTGCGACATTTATGGGCCAGGCTGCATGTCTTTTAGAGAGAGACAGTTATGGGGATAGTGCTGAGCCTCTGGGCATGGGAGCTGTCATACCTACTGCTGAGGTTTGTGAATTAATGGATGGATTCAGCAGGTTGTACAACATTAACTTTAAATTGTCAGTTCCTCGGTGAGTGTCCAGCAGTCAACCCTTTATGCCTTTTCTTTCTTTGTGAGTCTGAATTTCGAAGAATAAACACTTTTTAGGTAGTCTCTTAGAGTACAAGCCAGAGGACTGAGAATTTTTCCTTCCACTCTGGTTCACTTTGGTGATGGCTCATGGGGAACACAATGGAATGTTCTTTACACAACTTCACGATGACCGAAACAGTAAAGACCTTGTTACTGCCCTGAATGCAATGCCTCATTACCTGCTATTGGTGGGTGGTGTTCCACGTCGCCCCAGTGAGTATTCATATAAACTTAGCTCCATTTTTTGGCATGATGCTCATACAACTTGCTTAATATCATTGTCGTTGCTGTTGTTGCTGGTGGTGGTGGCAGTGGCGGTGGGGGTAGTGTGTGTGTATAATAATAAGGAAGGTATAAATATCCTCCTGGTCCTCCTCCTTATCTTCAGTAACATGGTACTGAATGGAATATGTCTCAGAATCCTGGGCCAAAAGCATTCAGAGACACTGAGCATGTAATAGAAGGAGACTCACAGGGTGTTTTGCTGCTTGATTGCTTCACAGCTTCCTTGGAGGGCAATGTGCTCATATGTGTTGCGCAAAACTTTTGGCATTTTTAAGCTTTCCTGTTCTTATGATAGATGAAGCTATATTATTAAACATTTCATAAATTTCTACTCTCAAATTTTCAACTTTTCTATTCCCAAATTTTCTAATCTACTGAATCAAGGTAATTTTGTAGGAAAAGAGAGCTTTCTCCCAGATTTTTACCTAGAGTGTTAATTGGCCTGGCAATACTCATATTAGAGTTGAAAAAAGGAGATTAATGACAAGTAGAATATAAATTATTTTGAGGTATTCCATCTAAATTAAAATCTTAGCAATGGTACTTAGCCACTTCTTGGTTCCCTTTTCCCTCCTTACCAGTGTATTCCTGATATTTTCACCCACCAACCACAGCACCTTCCACCTTCCACCATGCCCATAGCCCTTCCTCTGTGTTGCCTTTCGAATAAAAACAACTTACCCAGCTAAAAGAGATGAATAATTAATCACTATTCCCAGTGGAAGAAAATGACACATATGGCTGAGTAGCAGGGGGTGCTAAGAAAAAGAGCTGTCACTGGGTGCCCTTTCTTCCAAAATGTTAGGAATGCTTTCTGCTATACTTAGAATCAGAGCATCAGTAAGTAATGGTCGGAGCAGTACCCACAATGAACCTAGGTAAGAGGAAATCTAGAAAAGCATGGAATAAAAAAATTTTTAATGAAAAAAGTTTAAATTAAAGTTACTATTGTTTATGTAATCTATGATTTATTACATACCCATTTGGATTTTTGTTCCCTGATTTTTGTTTAATCTAATGTTAGCTTGCTTGCTTGCTTTCTTATTTTTTTTTTTTATTTATGTTTTTTGTTTTTGGCAGTACTGGGAGTTAAGCCCAGGGCTTTCTCTCTGAGCTACATTCCCAGGCTTTTCTAAAATTTCATTTTGATATAAGATGTCACTAAGTATCTAGGCCCGAATTTAGGAGTCCCCGCCTCAACCTTCTGGAGCACCAAGATTACAGGTCTTGGCCACCAATCCCCCAGTTAATGTTAACACCTCTGTGACCCAGGAGCTCTCTTGAGGAGTGGGACAAACTTGACTTCTCCAAATGTAACATAAATATGGTACAATCACATCATACAGATCTTCAGACAATCCTGAATTGATGACAAGGAGTGAGTTAAGATCCCTAGGTATACCAAGCATTTCCATGTGATGGATAAATGCAATTTTATACATATATAGAATTAGTTTTCTAATGCATATAGGTGCTTTAGTGACTGATACAATACAGAATCATTTTTAAGGTAGCTTTTGCTTGTTTTGTCATTGTCCATTGTCTCAATGAATAGTTTCTAAAGGCATAACATGTGGAGAATCCAAAATATCTTTGCCATTTGAAGAGATCCCCATTGCCAGAAGATGCTTGGGAAGCAGGATGAATGGGCAGGATTTGGGTTGAACATTTAGGGTGTGGTACAGGCTACCTTGACACCTACAGGGAGATTGGCTCTGTCAACAGCACCCTCCTCTAGTGACTGAGAATGGGCTGGCTTCTTGGGCACCTGTGCAGGCCACTGTGGCTCATGTTGCAGGAACAGCCTCATGTTTGGCTCCGACTTAAGAAGCTATCAGTTACTTCTTCCCATGTTGGAGGCAGAATGAGTTAATAAGAATTATGTGACAGGAGTTTTGAAACTCTGGAAAGGCCTACTGGCATTTGAAATCTAGTGTGAAGATTTGATCCCTGTTCAAACAGACACCCTGGGAAAAGGTTAGCACTTCACGTTTGAATCATTGTTTATTTTTTGATGCCAATACCAGGGTTTCCAGCCTGTGTTTTTGAGGTGGATGAATAGTCTGCTAAAAGAGGAAAAGAGAATCCGGGATTCTAAAACCTGTAAGGCAGTTCCTTTGCTCCTGATTTTGGCCTCACATTATGTTCTTCCCTAAATTAAGTCATGGTAGTGCACAGTATCATCTTTCAGAATTTCCACAAGAAGATTCTTTTCTATGTGGAAATAAGGTTTGTGATGGGCATACAGTGTGCAGCACTCCACAATATACTTCGAAGAATGAGATTTTTTTGTGGAAGTCTAGCAGAAGTCTTATATCAGCATCAGGACATTTGTGTGTAGGCAAGATATACTCAAATGCTTATCTACCAAATATCATTTCTTCTGCCAATAACTTTGTCTCAGAAATGTTTTTTCTGTGATGGAAAAAAACAACTTACACAGTACTTCTAGTAGAAGACCTGCATGTGTTTATTGACACATTATCTCTATACATGCACATGCACACACACACACCTGTATGTGTGTGTGTTTCCTTCCAAGACGTTTTCAGGAAGCTAAGCTTCACTGCAGTTATCATGAGAGTCCGTGGGAGTCTACCTTGCCTGCACCCTGGTGAGGATAGTGTGCCAGTCCAGGTTTCCTAGCATGTGGGGCAAGTCGCTAACTCATGGTATACAACTAAATTGCAGATTTCAGGATGTTTGCCAACCTGGTCCGTAAATTCCAGAAACATCTTGCAGTTATTCTGAAAACCAACCACCCCAACTCATTTTCTTATATGTTGAGAGAAGCACACCTAGTGAAGTATCAGTGCAGCCTCTTCTCCAGGTCACAAATGTACTTCTAGGTATTCTACATGGTGTGTGGATTCTATCACACAGCTGGAATACCTTCATTATGGTGATGACAGATTGTCCAGTCTATAACTCTTGTCCCCAAACCTTGAAGTCTTCATTTGTTAGCCACCTTTATTTACAAAATTTGTAGGTGCACTAAATGCTATGATGTTCTGTTTGTGCTTTAATGAGGAGCCACCAGAGGACAAAGCAGGAGGATGAGAATGATGCTTAATTTTACCCTGATTGGGTTAATCCTTGTAGGGTTTTGTGTACAGAACTGGTTTTTTCCACTGTTGGGGGCATAACAGATACCGCGGTGAGAAACAGATCACTTTTCTTTTCCTTTATTTAAACTTTCCAATCTTTGCAGCTGTACTTGGGCTTTCAAAGTGCTTCTGATAAGCTGATGATTTTGTTTTAGGGGCTTGATAGGGAGTGGGAGATTAAATACTGCAAACTGTGAACACTAAGCTGTCCCTTAGGCAA
>RJWT010033329.1:0-13930 GCA_004365215.1 Cuniculus paca
TTACAAGTCCGAGCTGGAAAATCACCCGCTGCGGGCTGCCTGTAAGCGCAGCTTCCTGGCGGGATAGAACCAGCCGCTCCACCCACCCACCCTCCGCGTCTCCCCAGATTTGCGGATTTGCGTTATCTCTAGAAGCTCACCCCACTGTGTAATGACACCCCCCTTTCCGCCTACACAACGCAACCCCCTGGCCCCAGTTCGCGTACCAGGCAAAGGACCTCTCAGACATCCTCGCTTGGAGGTCTTGCACAATGTTTATCGGCTCTTGTCTTCTATCTGACAGCAACACTAATAGCCTTAAGTATGGCCAAGGAACAAAATAAGTGCACTGTCTTCTTTAAAAACAAAAAAGGAATGAATGGATGAATGAATGAACCCAGCATCGTAGATAAAGTAGGTTATCGTATTCTTATTTTGGATCTTCCACTTTCTCTTCCAAACCCTGTCCTAGTATAGCTTGAGCCGCGGGGTTCGTGGCGAGGGGGTTGAGAGTCTGATTCCACATTTTGCACTGAATTAGGGGGAGGAGGTAGGTAGGGGCGCATTTGTTCAAGAGCCGAGGCTTCAAGCCCTCAGGGCCTTGTACCTGTTTCTCCTGTTCCTGAGCCTCAGAACTGCCCTCTGATTCTGGACAACGGTAAAGAGGCGACCCTCGCTCCATCCTTTCCGACCCGGGAACAAGGGTATGCATTGAACCAGGTGCGAATGTTCGCTCGCCTTCTCCGCCTGTCCTGCATCCCCTCCCCCGGCCGCGGCCCCCACCCCCCACCCCGCGTTGCACCCTCTGTGTTGGCTGCAGCCGGCGAGCAGTTCCCGTCAATCCCTCCCCCCTTTACACAGGATGTCCATATTAGGACATCTGCGTCAGCAGGTTTCCACGGCCGTTCCCTGTAGTCGTGGGGGGAGCCTTCTCGAGGTCCCACGTAGGGAGAGGCCCAAGAGACCCCTAAGACGCAGATTACAAAACACTCATAGGACAAGAGCACACAGCAAGACAGGCAGGGGGCTGCGAGCGCGGCAGAGACTGTCAGGCGGCCACAAAGGCGGCCCGGTGCGCGCGCCTCCCCCCTCGTGCCACAGTGGTTGCGCCCAGTGACGTAGTGTCTCATTCATAAAATGCTGTTATAAAAGCGGTGGCTGCGGCGCCTAGTACTCCAACCGCATCTGCAAAGAGCAGGCGAGGAACCGAGACAGAGCAGGCGGCAGCGGCGCAGCGAACGAGCAGTGACCGTGCTCCCACCCAGCTCTGCTTCGCAGCTCCCACCTGTCTCCACCCCTCGGCCCCTCGCCCGGCTTTCACTCACCGCGACTATGATGTTCTCGGGCTTCAACGCTGACTACGAGGCGGCGTCCTCCCGCTGCAGCAGCGCCTCCCCGGCGGGGGACAGTCTCTCCTACTACCATTCGCCGGCCGACTCCTTCTCCAGCATGGGCTCTCCCGTCAATGCGCAGGTAAGGTTGGTTTCGTGCCGCTGCGGGGTCGCCGAGGATTGGAGACGCTGGGCGGGACGCTCACACTCGGAGTCTCCCTTTTGCCCCGGAAGGAGGCTTCCGAGGCCTGAGCAGCTCCGGGTTGGAAGCCTGGCACTTGTTCCGAGCGCACGCACGCTTGTCATAGTAAGACTTAGCTCCCTTCCCGCGACAGGTTCATCCTGAGTCGCCTCACCCACCGCGCTCCCACACCGCGCTCCCGGACTTGTCTCTGATATTAGCTGGGACAAACGTGTCCCAAGCAGAGACTTGCTAACTAGGATCTGGCTCCTGGGGGGAGGCGGCGAAAAGCGGCAGTCCCCCCTCCCCGGGCAGCCTGCAGTCGGGAGGAAGGCGCAGGGAGGAGGGTGCAGCGGGTGGTGTGTAAGGCAGTTTCATTGATAAAAAGCGAGTTCATTCTGGAGACTCCGGAGCGGCGCCTGCGTCAGCTCAGACGTCAGGGATATTTATAACAAACCTCCTTTCAAGCGAATGATGCTGAAGGGATAACGGGAAGGCAGCAGCGGCAGAATGGAAGGGAAAGGCACTGCGCTGCGGATTTCTTGGGGGCAAAGCGGGAGAGCTTTCATCCCGGAGGAAAGGCATAGAAGGAGACATGGGCAGTCCGCAACAAGACCGTTTCTCTTCCTCTCCTTTCTCTGCTGCATGCGGCACCAACTCCGATCGCTCCACCTGTGTCTAGAACCTGCCCGCTCACGCCAGCTTTCTCCTTCTGTTTCCTTTTAGGACTTCTGTGCAGATCTTGCTGTCTCCAGTGCCAACTTCATCCCCACGGTGACTGCCATTTCAACCAGCCCGGACCTGCAGTGGCTGGTGCAGCCTGCCCTAGTCTCCTCCGTAGCCCCATCGCAGACCAGAGCCCCCCACCCTTACGGGGTCCCCACGCCCCCCGCTGGGGCTTACGCCAGGGCCGGAGTGGTGAAGACCATGAATGGAGGCAGAGCGCAGAGCATCGGCAGGAGGGGCAAGGTGGAACAGGTGAGGAGCCCTTCTGCAGTGGGGGCGGGGTGGAGAAGATGTCGGCAGAGCCTGGAACCCAGTTGGAGAGGGGAAGCCCGGATGGAACTGACTGCAGTTCCCGATCCCAAGGCCGGCTCCAAGGCTTTTCCATCCCAAGTCCGACTCTGATAGTCATTCCCAAAGGAGTACGCTGATAGTTTCTTCCCTGGTAGTTTCTTCCCTGGTAGTTTCTTCCCTGGTAGTTTCCTACTTCATGTTTTAGCCTGGACTTGTCTTTGTTCCCTGGTGGAGAATCTTACTTTAAATGCAAGTCACACCCAGCCTGCAACTGCAGGTTAGAAAGGGCTGCACAGAGAGGTGAAGCTGCAGGAGCCAGTTTCCTTAGGAATAGGTGAATGGCAGACACTGTTACTGAATGTCGGTCTTTTCTGTTATTATTTTAGTTATCTCCCGAAGAAGAAGAGAAAAGGAGAATCCGGAGGGAAAGGAATAAGATGGCTGCAGCCAAGTGCCGAAACCGAAGGAGGGAGCTGACGGATACACTCCAAGCGGTAGGTAGAGCCATGGGTCTTGACTTTTAAAACTTAGAGGGAGAGTTGAAAACTGGGCATAAGGGAGCAAGACCCTGTGTCCGACTGTGTCTCAGCTTTCTTTTGCCTCTGTTTATAGGAAACAGACCAACTTGAAGATGAGAAGTCTGCTTTGCAGACTGAGATTGCTAACCTGCTGAAAGAGAAGGAAAAACTAGAGTTCATTCTGGCAGCTCACCGACCTGCCTGCAAGATTCCTGATGACCTGGGCTTTCCGGAAGAGATGTCTGTGGCGTCCCTGGATTTGAGTGGTGGCCTGCAGGAGGCTACCACCCCAGAGTCTGAGGAGGCCTTCACCTTACCCCTCCTCAATGACCCTGAGCCCAAGCCAGCGGTGGAGCCTGTTAAGAGCGTCAGCAGCATGGAGCTGAAGGCAGAGCCCTTTGATGACTTCATGTTCCCCGCATCATCCAGGCCCAGCGGCTCTGAGACCGCCCGCTCTGTGCCAGACATGGACCTGTCTAATTCCTTCTATGCAGCAGACTGGGAGCCCCTGCACAGCGGCTCTCTGGGGATGGGGCCCATGGCCACAGAGCTGGAGCCCCTATGCACCCCAGTGGTCACTTGTACTCCCAGCTGCACTACTTACACGTCTTCCTTTGTCTTCACCTACCCGGAGGCTGACTCCTTCCCCAGCTGTGCAGCTGCCCACCGCAAGGGCAGCAGCAGCAATGAGCCTTCCTCTGACTCACTGAGCTCACCCACGCTGCTGGCCCTGTGAGCGAGCAGGGAAGGGGAGGCAGCCGGCACCTCAAGTGCCACTGCCCAAGTTGGTGCATTTCAGAGAGAAGAAACACGTCTTCCCTCGAGGGTTCCTGTAGACCTAGGGAAGACCTTATCTGTGCGTGAAACACACCAGGCTATGGGCCTCAAGGACTTGCAAGCATCCACAAGTGGACTCAAGTCCTTACCTCTTCCGGAGATGTAGCAAAACGCATGGAGTGTGTATTGTTCCCAGTGACACATCTGAGAGCTGGTAGTTAGTAGCATGTTGAGCCAGGCCTGGGTCTGTGTCTCTTTCTCTTTCTCCTTAGTCTTCTCATAGCATTAACTAATCTATTGGGTTCATTATTGGAATTAACTTGGTGCTGGATATTTTCAAATTGTATCTAGTGCAGCTGATTTTAACAATAACTACTGTGTTCCTGGCAATAGTGTGTTCTGATTAGAAATGACCAATATTTAACTAAGCAAAAGATACGACTTTATTTTCTAGTAGATAGAAACAAATAGCTATATCCATGTACTGTAGTTTTTCTTCAACATCAACGTTCATTGTAATGTTACTGATCATGCATTGTTGAGGTGGTCTGAATGTTCTGACATTAACAGTTTTCCATGAAAACGTTTTATTGTGTTTTTAATTTATTTATTAAGATGGATTCTCAGATATTTATATTTTTATTTTATTTTTTTCTACCTTGAGGTCTTTTGACATGTGGAAAGTGAATTTGAATGAAAAATTTAAGCATTGTTTGCTTATTGTTCCAAGATATTGTCAATAAAAGCATTTAAGTTGAATGCAACCAACCTTGTGTTCTTCATTCTGGGAGTTTTGTAAGATTCCGAAAGGTATCATTGAAGACCAGTTTGTCAAGAAGGGTAGGTCCTGGAGGGGAACACACCCTCTGTCTGATCCCTTATCAAAGAGGAAAATGAAACTTGGGAGCTGAATTTGGAATATTTTTTAAAATGCATGTCTTCATGTTGCATTGCTAAAATTCTCTACTTACTGGTTTAGGAGGCAGGAACCTACCGTGCAGTAACTGTTGTGGGGACACACCTTACTGCTTCTCTTTTTGTTTTGGTAGCTGGGGGAATATTTAAGTCTAGTTGTGCCAATCTTAAATTCAGATTTTTATTTTATTTATTTTGAGACAGACTCTTACTAAATACTTCTGGCTGGTCTTAAATTCACTCATGTAGCCCTTGCTGGCCTCGAACTTGCCTGGTCCTTCTGCCTTAGCCTCATAGGCCTGTGCCACCACACCAGGCTAATTCAGATGTTTTGATCTTAAAGGAGTCCTTTGAGTAAACAGATCTGAGGCTTGCACAAAGTATTTAACCTGGGTGGGGGGGCGGTACGGGGCATGGAACCCAGATCCTCATGCAATGCTAGGGGAGTACTTTGTCATTACTTTACAACCCCAGCCTTATTTTAACTTTTTATTCCCATGAAATCATGTGAACAGTTATTTCTACCTCAAAGTTGAGCCAACTGAAGAATGGTTGGAATGAATGTCCTTCCCAGTATTCTACAATGGGGATTATAATCTTTACTTCCCACTCTTTATTCTACCCATCATGCTGAAATACCTCTTAATATTTGGATTAAAAAAAGTTTTTGCTTGTTAAAAAAAAAAAACTTCAGTGCTTAACTCTTAACATATATACATTTAGTTGGCCTATTTAATTCTCAGAAGGAAAGAGGACCATTGTCTTATTCCTTAGTAGAAAGTGCATTGTCATTTTTGAAGTCCCTCCAACACCAGACGCCTTCATTCAGTTGATAGCAGGGGAGGAAGGAGCTGGCTCTGAGAATCTGAGCGATCTCAGACAGTTCAAATAATGACTGGTCATTCTGTAAATAAAAAGTTACGTATGGCTCAATAAGAAGTCAACATATGGCTCAATAGGAGTCATGGCTCTGCATAAGCTTTGACTTAGAAATGTTATCATCTTAAGGAAGAACATGACCTTTGTCTGAATGACCTTTGGTAATGGGGCACTTACGTGCACGTACATGACCCACGCAGAAGGGAGACTCTGCCCTTCTACTCTGCTTTCGAGTGTCACACCGGCACAGAGTTTGTGAGCCAGAGACTGCTCCAGTACAAGCTGGATAGAAGGAAGGTTCCAAAGCCAGTCTTCTAATGCTATGGTGATAATGAAAATCGCTGGGTGGTATGGGGCTGTCACAATTGTTTAAGTTAAAAGTTTGAGTTTAAAATGCCAGTTTCATTAAGCTTGAGGTTCTCACCTATATCCTCCTTGCTCCTTCCACAATAATGGACCCTTGGCAGCAAATTACTTACGACTCTTTAGAGCATTCCTGTATCACACACCACTTACATACTGTTTTTGCCTGTCTTGCAATAATGAAAGTAACCTTAGGCTCATTGCTGTTCAAAGGGCAAATTTCTTATGTCCTTTACATATGACTTAAACACATAATTATTATATATATATATAACTAACAACCAGATCTGAAATAGCTTGTTAGAAATCAGCTGGCTCCTGTAAAGTGAAAGGCAGTAACCTGAGGGAGATTTCCTGGGCCCTCCTGCTGGACATTGACCTGCTCTGGGGGAGCTCATTGGTAGCCCCTGGCAGTGCCGTGCTGACTACAGAGGGACACTACACCTTTTCTTTTGACAGCTCCAACACAGGTCCTTCTCTAGTTATAGCCTGGCCACTCCATTAACAATACTGCACTAAAACTGTAAGAGTGCTAGGTGTGGCAGTGTATGCCTGTAACCCCAGCTATGAGGAAGGCTGAGGCCGGATGATAACAGGTTTTAGCCAGCCTGCGCAATTCAGCAAGACTCTATCTCAAAATGAAAAGGGCTAAGGATGTATTTTAATAGTAGGGTAATAGTGTAGGATGCTGGAGGCCTCAGGTTTGATCTCCAGTGTGAGGGAGGGGGCGCTGGGAGGAGAGGGAATCTCTTCTCAGAAGTCATAGCGTTCCCTGGGACTAATACCCCGATAAGCCCCCAACAATCACTTTTATGGGCTCAAGAGAAGAAAAGAACCAGGTGTGGTAGTGCATCCCTGTAACCCCAGCACTTGGGAGACTGAGGCAGGAGGATGGCCATGAGTTTATAGCCAGTGGCTTGAACTTGGCTACTTACTGAATTCGAGCCCAGCCTGAACTGCATAGTGACACCCTGTCTAGAGAGAGAAAGAGAGAGAGAGAGACAAGGACAGAGACAGAGACAGAGAATTCCTTTTGAAGTACTCTTTCCAAGTTCTTTCCTGACTTAGTGCAATGACTCCATGGATGACTGACACTGGAAGACATCAGTTCCTACTCTAAGGCATGGTTTTACAATAGTCCCAAAGAAGAAACTATGTCAAGACATCACCATGAGCACTGATTCGAGACATCCATATAGAGTGGAAGGGGCGGGGGGCAGGGGCCACCTCCTTATGGAAATGTGCAGTTTAGCTCACTGGCGGACCACCAGACCTGGCTCAGAGCCTGGGCGCACAGTACTTTTGTTAATGAATATTTTGCTCAGTGGGTGCATGAATAAATTCTACCCTACTTCCCACAAAAAAGAAATACATGCCATTCATATTCTGTAACTTCTATTGCAGGACCTGTTAGGACGTTAAGCAATGGGGATTTCACATGTTTTTTGTCTGTCTGCAAACACGCCCTTTCCCTTCCACCCCCTTCTATCCTTGGTTCCTGGAATTCCTGCACATCCTCCCTGGCTAACCTTTGCCAGTTCAGCTTCAAAGGAAAGGCACTGTCTCTATGCTCCTGGATCAAAATTAATTGTAGGTGGAAAAAAAGAAGGTAGAAAAAAACCAAATATTTATCTCTGTAGAACAGTGGATTATATATTCTGCATCATCTTTGTGTGTCACTTCATCTTGTGCAATTATCAAAATTAACGGGTAGCACTTAACAATTTGTTCTAATAACAGTGATTTGGTGTCAACAGCAATTCCTATGTGTGAGTGAAAGTAAATCAATTATGCTATCTTTAATTAATGGACCAAGAAGAGACTCAGACATAGTAAATTTCTAAAATGATTAAGGAAATTATCTGGAGTTCCAGTGCTTTTCAAATAAAAAATAAAAAGCAAAAGCAACCTTTAAACTAAGTGTGAGGCTCTTTCCAAACATAGACTAATCAAATTCTTTAAAAAATACCTGAGATCAGAACTTTACCCCTCTGCATAGTGCATGCTGAGTAGCAGAGCGCTCTGAGTCATGCTGTTGAGCTGTTAACATTAGTTGACTCTTGAGTCCTCTCCAACTCCATCTAAGTCTTTCTTTCCAACAAGCGCCCTGCTTGCAGGACTTCCTCCCAATCCCTACACACACGGCACTTGTTCCTGCAGCAGGACATTTGCACCTGCTATCCCTCTGCCTGGGGCCTTTGCCCAGGTTGATTCTTTTTTTTTTTTTTTGCCTAGGTTGATTTTTTTCCTGACATTCAGGACTCAGCTCAAAGGATGTCTCTTCCCTGGTCATTCTGTCTATGGTAAAACTTCTATACACACTCCCTCTCCCCTGTCTCATTCTGCTTTATTTTTCAGAACAAAGGTCACTCTCTAAAGCACCCAAAGCTATATTTTCCTTTTCTTTGTAAAATTTTCTGCCCCACACCACTGAACTGTAAGTTTTATGAAAGCAGCAACCTTTTCTGTCTTGACCAGTTTAGTTGTAACACAACTCATTGTGTGGTTCCACTTTCCTACTTATGGACTAAACTAAGCTGCTTTTCCTTTGTCTAAGAAGCATTGTTCTGTTGTTCAAGAGGACAAGGACCCGAAAAAGTTTTGGTTATTGTCCCAAAGGGGTTCCTGGCCTTATGGCCACCACTGCTACTTAATTAACATGCTCTTTTAACTTTCAGCACACGGTGCCTTGGTCTGGTTCAATCGAGTGATTAGGAGGTCTGAGAACTCACAGGGGTTTAATTGCAGGTTACCTTAGAGCAGTTTCTGGGAACGTAGTTCAGTGGTAGAGCGCTTGTCTGGCATGTCAGAGGCCCTAGGTTCTACTCTCAGCGCCATAAACAAGCAAGCATTTAAAGTAGACCCATGTGAAAAGGGCTCTGTTAAAAGGGTCTGGAGTAACGGTAACATCAGGCCCCAGATGCTGCCATGTTTATTTTGGGGAACAAATTATGGTCAGATCTACAGGCTTATTTTTCAACGTTTTTAGTCAGTCATGAGGCCATCATCACAGATAAATTTACCAAACAGTGTGATTAATTAGTGTGGATTTTAGGAATTAGATATAATATGGCAGAGTGGTTCAGATCATATATTAGCTTTAAGTTCTGGTTCCTTGACCTTGGACCAATTAACCATATTATACCTTACTTTCTCCATCTGTAAAATGGAGATGATAATTGCGCCCACTTCTCAGGACTGCTGTGAGCATTAAGTTAATGGGTGTGTATACAGTGTTGATTATGTTCTTGGACCTGCAGATGTATGATGGAAGGGTTAGTTGTTATTAGCTTTATAATTTAGGGAAATAGGAGTGAGGGGAGCAAGTATGGACTTCATTTCATACAATAAAAAGTTTATGGGTGTCTACTGTGCATCATGTGTTGGATTCAGATATGAGGAAGACAGTCTTATTTTCAGATAGTTTCTGGTTTAGTAAGGGAGAAAGACACAGAAGCACATACATTCTAGTAGAAGATAGCAGTGGAAGTCAACACCAGGTATGAGGATGAACTCCATTTTGGGGAGTCTCTGAGGTGACTTCTGAGCTGGGCTTTGAAAGTGGATGGGGCTAAATGAGTAAGCGGTGGGCTGGAGAGATTCTAGGCAGAGGTGTAGCACTGCAAAGGCACAGGCTCATAAAACAACACTTTTGGTTTTCTAGACTATAAAAACTGGGGTTGGGGCACAGAGGAAGGCAGGGTGGGGATGTAAATTACAGAACATCATGTAAGTACATTGGATTTCATTTACAGCAGTATTGCAGCATCCAAGTGGAGGAGTCTGGAGACAGGTCAAGATGGGGTAACTGTGGCCAGATCATGAAGAACCTGGTATTTACAGAGTTCAGTTGCATGAAGGTTGAACCAAGGCAGTGATGGTGGGAAAGGAGATGGAACGAGAGGTAATTAGGGGGTAGGACTGTCGGGACCTGGTGATTGAGTGGATGTGGGAGGTGAGGGAGAGAGGAATCCAAGTTCATTCCCTGGTTTACCAGGCCTTTCACAGAAGAAGGCTTGGGCGGCCACCAGTGACACCAATGATGATAGGAAGAAGCACAGTTTGGGGGATACAGAGGTAAGATCCATGTTGGACATGTTGAGTTTGCAGTGCCTGAGGGATAGCCAAGGGGGAGACCGGAAGTTGGAATTGTGAAACAGAGGTTCTACGGTGTGAATTTGTAGGTCTTATCTGGGGGCATATGGTTGGGATGGAACCTGGAGCCCTAGGATAAAACACTGATAATGGCTCACAATTCACACAGGCCTGCGATGTGTCAGGCTGTGTTATGCACTTGTCAGGCAGTGCTAAATCATTGTATTTCTAGCAATTGTCCCATGGATGTCCTCGTTTAGACCTCATTTAGACTTTTGGGAGGCAGAGATTATTTTACAGATGAAGAAAATGACTTAGAAAAGATTAAGTAAGTTTACCAAGGTTATATACTGGTAAGTAGCAGGCCTGTGATTTGAATCTCCCTCTTTGTGATTCTAAAGCCCAAAGAACTACACAGTTAGAATGTTAAAATTTGCTCCTTGACCAGGTATGGTGGCACATACATCTAAACCCAGCACTCTGGAGGGCTGAGGCAAGAGGATCACGAATTTGAGCCTAGCCTGGGCAACTTATCAAGACCATTAAAAAAAAAAAAAGCCTGGGCATGTAGCTCAGTGTGAAGGATCTGGGTTCATTCATAGCATCAAAAAAATTAGCAATCAAAAAACTGCTCTTATTGATGTATTCACACAATTTAACCCTTCTGAGATTATTTCCTATGCCATATTGGGAGTAGAGTTCCAAAGGCTCAAAGCTCCCTTTCCATTTCAAAACTCTGATGACACTGGACCATTGCTATGGAAATGCATGAAGGGGGCCTACACCATGTCATTCAGAGGTGCTTAATGTTTGGAAGCAACACTGGCTATGCTCCGTGGTTGACATTGCTGGCATCCTCTCGCTGTGTTAGAAGGCCTAACAGTGCATGCAGTGCTCCAGTGGGGAACCAAGCATGGTGAGGTGGAAGTGGCTGTCCCAGGTGCAGGGAGGGAAGGTGGGAAAAAATGACCATAATCATCAGGTTAAAACAACACGTATCTATTTTCTCAGTTTCTGCAGGTTAGGAGTCCAGGTACAGCCACCTGTTCAGCTGGCAAACTCCATACCTCTTCTGAACAGATCATGGTCTCCCAAGACTGCAAGCCAGGTATCAAGCAGAGCTCTGAGTCTCGGCCAGGTGCTTGAATGGTGAGGAGTTGGCTTGCTTCTAGGCCCCTTCAAGTTGCTGCCAGACTTCCTTTCCTGTGAATTCATAAGAAATGAGCTCTGGGTTTTTGCTGGGTGACTGGAGGCCACTTTCAGTTCCGGGGGCTGCCATGGGAGCTTCCTCTACAGGGCAGCTCACTTCATCAAGCCAGTAAAGAGAACCTCTCTACAAGGGGTCACATTACCTACCAAGATGGTGTTTACGTCTACTGTGATGTAATAATGGAGTGCCCCCTGCCATCACCTTTGTATTTTCTACTGCTCAGAAGCCCTTTCACTCAAAGGGAGGGAATTACACAAAGACATCAGAAAGCAGGAATTATGGGGGATGACTCCAGGGTCTGTCATCCACAAGGGTCACATTACCTGCTTAGAATTTATAAATAACTATAAGATCAACTAAAGTTGATGTTTTTTTGAATAGCAGGAGATGGACATTCTAGACGTTGTGACAAAATACACCTTCCTGAAAAAAAAATCCTTAAATTCTGAGCAGTCATTGAGCTTGACGCTGAGTTTGAATAAGTGTATGTAAGCTTCGTTTAAAAAGTTATCCTTTAATAAGCATTGCATTCGACATGGAAGCAAACTCATTATTCTAATAGTTGGTGCTCAACATATAGACTCAGCTGTGTGCCTTCACTTGAAGAATAATCTGAGACTGTTCTGAGTGTGTGTACACAATGGTAGCTCCAAATCCTACTGGAGTACAGAACACTCAAATCTATTCAAGCAGCTCTGCAAGGAAATGAGATGACAACATTATGACTGTGAAGACAAAGAAACTGAACTTTCATTACTTTAACAGTTCTGTTACTTTATATGATCACTTGGAGTGTTTGTATTTAATATTTTTATTTTTATTATTTTTTTTGGTACTGGGAATCAAGTTCAGGACCTTTCACTTGCCAGGCAGGCGCTGTGCCTCTGAGCTATATCCCCAAGCCTCTAAAATTTTTAAAACCGGAAAGCAGTATAAAGTTTTGTCATTTTATTTGGCAGGTGCACATTTTACTTAATACATGAGAATTTTACTTGACTTAAATACGACCTTTAAAATGGAAAATTCCTTTAAAATTGTTAATTTACATTATTATGTTTTTTGTTTTGATCTAGGGTCTTGCTGTATAGTACAGGCTGTCCTTGAATTCTCTGCAATCATCCTGCCTCGACCTCCCCAGTGCTGGGATTACAAGGTATACACCCCTACTCCTGGCAGAATTGTTTAAAACGAAAGGACAAGGGTCTGGGGAGATAGCTCAGTGGTAGATTGCCTGCTTAGCATGCACGAGGCCCTGGGTTCAATTCCCAGCACTCCCACCCCCACAAAACTAAAGGACAGGCCAGGCGTGATGGTGCATGCCTGTAATCCTACCACTGGTGGGCTGAGACAGGAGGATCACTGAGTTTGAGGCCAGCCTAGGCTACATAGTGAGTTCAAGGCCAGTCTGAACTACATAGTCAGACCCTGTCTCAAAACAACAAACAAACTTTATTTCCATGTGTAAATAAAGAGGGGAAGAGGGGCTGAAGGGAGGGAATGGGAGGGGAGGGGAGGGGAGGACAATGGGAAAAACAGAAGCAAGATATACTATGTATAGGTATACAAATACAAATTCCCTATAGTAAATATTATCACTATGTATATTAAAAAAAAACTAAAGGACAAAACTGGGCGTGATGACACAAACCTATAATCCTGGCACTGGGGAAGCTGAGGCAGGAGGATCACTATGAATTCAGCATAGATTACATAATGAGTTCAAGGCTGACCAGAACTACAGTGAGGCCATGTTTCAAAAACAAAACATCTAAAGGACAATTGAGAAAACAAAACATTACATCAGTACTATAGTTTAGTAGTTGACTACTAAGTAAGCTCTCCTGCTGCCGAGGAATGAAAATAAACAGGACTATGTGCAGTAGACTCTTCCGAGCTGTATATATAGATAATTTTTCCTTTAAGAAGTTCTCAGTATTACTCTTTAAGGTAGGTCCCACTACTATTTTTATTTTATAGACAGTGCCACTGTCTAGGGGCGCAGAACGATTGTGATTTGCTCCAGATCATCCAACTGGCGTGGCAGTGCTGAAGTCTTGAGCCCTGGGAAGCGTGTCTCCAACGCCTGCATTCTTAGAACTGGTACGGAAAAACCGAGCAAAACCGATTTCCCCAACAACCTTGCGGGCAGATGAACAGAAGCCCTGCGGAGGACAGGAGGGCTCCCTGCCATTCCCGGCCGGTGCCTGCTACCTCCTGGGCAGGGCGGGAGCCGGCTTCCCAGGGACCCCCGAAAGGAACGTTTGGGGTGTACTCTCGGCGTCCCCAACTCTACTCTCCGCGCGCCCTTCCCTGCCCCCTCCTTCTTCTGCCAGCCCAAGGTTTCTCCCAGCCCTTCCCAGCTTCCGGTCCTTTGCTCCAGGGCAGGTCGCTGGGGCAGGCGGTGCCAGGAGCTCTCCAGTCCTCTATTTACTGTTTGGTTTCCACGGTGACACGTAGGCGCCGTCAGCGCCTCCCGTCAGCGGCCCGCAGCGCGGCCCCCACCCGGCGCCGTGACGTCTGCCCGCCGCTTCCGCTCTGCCCATATTTGGCGCAGCCGCGGCGCCGCGGGTCGGGAGGGAGGGGGAGCGGGCCTCCCGCCGCGCCCCGCCCCTGCCCCGCCCCGCCCCCTCCGAGCGCCCCCGCCCCTTTCGCCCTGGACTGGCGG
>RJWT010033330.1:0-13926 GCA_004365215.1 Cuniculus paca
GAGGCAGCCCAATCCTGAAGGGGGCCCCTCCAAAGCCAGAACCTGCCAGAGCCCACCACGCCAGGCAGCTGCTGCATGCCTTCTTCCTTGGAATTTACAGCTTGTCCACAGCCCTCTCACTCTGTCTTGGGGGCCCGACAGGCATCTATCAGGATCAGCCCCACGCCCACCTCTTCCCCCTCATCCAAGGGGTTTTGGCAACTTGCTGCACCTCCAGGGCATGGCTCTGCCCCGCCAGGCCCCACTTTTGTGTTTATAGACCCAACGGGGAGCTGCCTTCCCTGCTCTTCCAACGGTGGCCCTGCGCTGTGGAGCAAGCCCTCTCTCCCTCCTCCCTCCTTCCCTCTCTCCTTCTGCTCATGTCCTGTCCTCCCCTCAGCACCCTTGGCTTGTTCTGCTGCCTCCCCACCTTGGACCCCCTGCTCTGTGCCCCCAACTGCCTTTCTGTCCCCAGAGCTGTGACCCTGATCCCAGAGCCCCCAGAGTTCCCAGCCCCGAGTGTGGCAGCTCTCTGCAAATTCCTGATTTGGTGGCTCTCATTGGTCCTGTCCAGACTGGAGCACGACCCATGAGCTGGGCTGTCTGGGTTAAACCAAGTGGCTTCCTCTCTGCTCTGTGACCTGAAGCAAGTTTCTTCACCTCTCTGGGCCCAGTACAAGCTACAGGACAGGAAGAGAAACCACTTGTGGTGGGAACAGCCCCCATCGTTACCTTGTACCCTCACCTGCTATGAACCGGAGCTCCGGAGCCCTGACCTCGACCCGTCTGGGGGTCTGCTCAGATGACCCCAGACTGGCACCCTCACTCCTCCCAAGCTGCATCCGCGCTGGCTGGGCAGACAAGGTGGGCACAGTTCTGCAGAACAAGATGCCCAAAGATAAGAACTGCAACCCCCACAGCCTGAGACAGCACACATGGGCCTTGCCTTCCCTTCCCCAGACTCCTCCCCACGCTCGGCCCAGAGGACAACGTGGACAGACCCTCCGTTGATGCTTTTGCTGACTGAGCCACCTAGGACTGGTCCTCCTCTGTCTCCTTCTATTTGGCTCTGGAGATGGACAGATAGTGGGCCGCTGGGAGGAGAGAAAAGTCACTGAGGGTCAGACAGCCCAGCCACAAGAGTTGAGGGGTCTCTGCTATGCCCCCTTTCTGATCTGGTTGCTATGTGAAGGCAGCCAGCAGAATTTCTATCTCTCTTGACCAAAGTCCAGTGCTTCCCTTCTCCCCTCCCCACCACAGAAGAGAGCAGAGACAGGAGGAGATGCGAGCCTAGAACCACTATCGCCGCCAGTCCTGATCCTTCCAGATCTACTTTTCCTCTGATCTCATCCTGCTTCTGTCCAGATTCAGATCTGATGCTGGGCTGTCCTTTAGGGCTGGCTTCTGACCTCACCTCTTCCAGGAAGCCAGCCGTGATGCAGGCTTCTCCCTTCTTAGAATTCCTGAGGCCCAGCGATCTGTGCCAGAAACCTGCCACATTTCCTGTCCTCTGCTTGAGTGCAGGAGTTGATAAAACAGTCCGCAAGCACTCTGGTCCTCCCTCTCGGATACTTGGAAGGGGTTACTTCCCACCCACTGGAGGTTAAATGGGGTCTGGTGGGTTTCCTTGCGTGGAAATGAGGAGTGTTTCTTCCAGGTAGATACCTTTAAAGTCAGTACAGGTCCTCCTTGACTTAGGAAGAGGTTACGTCCCACTAGACCCACTGGAGCCTGATAACACTGTAAGTCAAAACCATGTTTGACATAGCGAACCTATCCAACACACAGCGCACCACCCCCTATGCAGTCCAGTGTCGATGTTCCCCTCGGATCCGTCTGTGAGCTGAGAGCTGTGGTCACTGGAATTAGGACCATACCATGTATCGCTGCCCAGGAAGAGAACCAGATCCCACGCTTCAAGTACCGTTTCTCCAAGTACGGCTGAATGCGCACTGCTTTTGCTCACTGTAAATTTGAAAACTCCTAAATAAAAACATGGTAAATAGGAGCCTATCTGTCTACACTTTCCTATGACAACCGTCCAAGTTCCAAACAATGGCTCCTGACTCCTGAACCTATGAGTTCCCCTGGGCAAGTAACTGTAACCAAAAAGCAAACCTTTATAGTTTTAAATGACCAAGATTTGGGGAACTGCTTGTCACATAGCCTAAGGGAGTCTCTCCTAGTTGATACATTGTGTGAGAGGCCAGCATGTCCCCGGATGAGCAGGAGATACAAAGTCCATAATGCCTTCTCATCTTCTTTCAGGTTATAGAGACCTTTGGTCCTCACCTGCTAAGACTGCTAAGAAGCACAGTCTTCCCCCACAAAGTTTCCACTGCCAAACATTCCAGGCCCTGATCGTCCTCTTCCTGCCCTTGCTGCATAAATGGATGCCTTCTACCCCAACTAGCGACTCTGGATGACCACCTAGCTGCTGGTGGTCAGTTCACCTAAGTCACTGCAGGCCAGAGGCCCTTCAAAGCACACAGAGGACCCTGCAGCTACCCTGGACCATGTGCTTTGTGTGGGGGTAGCTCTGAACTCTGAGCCTTGTGTTCTTTCTTAAACAATAGACACCACCCGAGGACATGGTTCCTTCAATTGTGCAGCTGGGCAAGCCCGCATCTTTCAGCTCCCTCCACGAATCCCAGAAATGTCCTAGAGATTTTTCTCCTGTGCCTCTGGCTGTCAGTTCGAGCACCACCGGATGCATTCTCAGTCATTTCAAGCCTCGGAGAGAAGGCTTGTGAGCAGGTCTTGACTCTCCCCCAAGGCCACAGTCTCAGGATATAAATATGACCCCACAGCACCACCCCTGCAAGTGACCATCAGGCTCCTCTTGTAGATGCCACGGCAGAGGATGACACAGGTCCACATGCCCTTGGGCTGGGGCCCAGGTCGAGGAATATCAGCGTGCCAGCCACAACCGTGCCCAAACCTTGGTGGCTGCTGACCAGAATGTTGAAGCCCACTGTAAACTATACCAACATCTTCTCCAAAACAGAAGTCAGCCCCCGAGTAGCCAAGCCCCTCCCCCGCCCCGCCACCAGAAGGTACGGAATTTAAGACTCACTCCTCCAGGCACAGCCCATTCCCTGGGTTCCCAGGAAAATGAGAGGAACCCTCCCAGCAGGGAAGGAATCTCAGGATTCGAAGCAATTTTATCAGGCACAGCGGAAGGGACTCTACCCCTTGCATGGCCCACAGCAACCTGGCTATTATCTCCAGCCCTGAGCCCTCAGCCAGAGGAGGAAGAAATGGGAGAGACCTGGAGGGGACAAAGGTGACATCAGTGGCTTGGCAATGCCACTGTGCCAAATGTGGCCCCATCAGTCCTAGGCCTTTTATGATCTTGTAACTGGAAATTTCTGCTCCCCACAGAATAGTCCTCATCCCCAACCCTCTAATCTCACTTTGCACAATCACAGATTCCTGAAGAGAAGCCAGGAAGCTGGATGTGGGGAAAGCATCCCTGTTCTGCATGCCCACTTGGAGGCTGAGCTGAAATACATACTCAGCAAACCTGTTCATGAAACGAGTTCCCGACACCACCCGTTTCACAGACTGGCGGGGTTCCTCTAGGACCCTCTGCCCCATTCCTAAGTGAATGAGCTGCTCTCGCTGGGTTGGGGGGTGGAGGCCAGGCCGGGGTGAGGCTCCGCCCCCGAGGATGTGAAGGGACAATGAGACATTTGCCCTTGCAGCAGGACCTCAGGACCCACAGGCCTGTGAGTCACAGGCAATGAGTCACCTGCACTGTGTGACAATCCTAGCGGACGCTTTCCCATCTCACATGGGGGATGTGAGCCGTGCTGGGGCCCCACCCAAGGGCAAGTGAGGCAGCACGTACCCGGAGGTTACTATTTCCTAACATACTGGGGCAGAAGTGACCGCCCTGCAATCACAAGCTGTATCTGCAAGACGCAGGGCTGAGCAGGCATCAGCTGCAGGCTAGAATCATCCCTGAGTGGCTCTAGTGGGGATTTGGGGCTAGGTCTCTCCAACAGTCAGCTTGTTATGGCCATGGAAACTTTGGGGCCTGGAGCAGAGCAGACCGTATGCCCTGACCCCTCTCTCAGACTTATGGCGAGGAGTAGGAATGAGGCACGGAAAATGGGAACTGGGACTAAGATTCCGGCATCTCCCCAGTGGTCCTCCTGACCAGTAGCTATGAGAAGTTGGGGGTCCCCAGGACCATTCCTTTCCCTCTGTGGGCCAGAAGATGGAGAAACAGCTGTGTAAGAGAGCAAAGCCACTGCCCACAGAGCCCTTGGGGTCATTTTCCTCTCTTCCTTCCAGTCATTCATGTGGAAGCTGATTTGTCTGTTTCCCCCAGAGGCCGAGCTCCTGAAGAACATGACATGCAATGGGGACCTCTGACCACTCGGCACAGTGGTGGCACAGAAAAGTGCTCCTAGGGACCTGATGAGTCCTGAAGGCGGTGGCCTTCTCGGGAGCTCACCTGGCCCCTTCTGCTCACTGCACAGCTAGGGTAAAGAGCTGGGTGTCACATTGGTTTCTCCTGCCTCTGTAGAAGCCTGAACCCCTTGGCTTACTGGGGCAAGAAAGGGTCCCCTCTCCTGGGTAAATTGAGGTAGGAGGCATTCTGTGTTTAGACCCAGTGATATGGTGTTCTGTGGAGGGCAGATGCTGCCATTAGAGTGGCTTATTTCTCCCCCAGTTGGTTTTGGGAGTCTGAGTACTACCCCATGGCCTCCTGCAGCTGGCTTAAGAGGCCTTAGTAAGGAACTGAGGATGTCTTTCAAGCCAGGGAAAAGGGCCTCAGAAGCCTTCCAGAACATTTTCTGTACAAATATGGGCATATATACATTCTTACAAATAGGAAGTCTCAACTGGGCGTGGTGGTGCACACCTATAATCCCAGCACTCAGGAGACCGAAGCAGGAGAATCACCTTGGGTTCAAGGCCAGCCTGGGCTATATGGTAAGTTAAAGGCCAACCTGAACCTGTCAATGAAGAAGAAAAAAGAAGAGGAAGCGGAGGAGGAGGAAGAGGAGGAGGAAATGTCACTACATTCCTCTATTTGGTGCTCGGAGCCTGTGATTTTTAACTCAAATATGTATCTCAAACGTCTAGATTTGCCTCACTGAGCCCTCTTGGCTGCTGCTCCCTCCGCCTTTGCTCCGGGCTGTCTCTGCAGAAGCCCTGTTAGAGTTAGGTGCGGGCCCGTTGCAGACATTAGCTCATTTGTCAGCAGCGCATGAATGAACATCACTGTGTGCACCTTGACCAAGCTTCCCGCAGCTTAGTTACAGGAGCATGACTGGGCTAAAGAGGAGGCACTGGGGCTGTTTTTAAAATTTGTTGGCACATAACGCATCACTGCTCTCCAGGAAAAAATTGCGCCAATGAAACTCCCCACCTCCAGCAGCCAATGGGAGTGCACCCCAGCCCACTCACACATCCTCGCCAGTGCCGGGTTCTGTGAACTTGCACATGCCTCTCAAAGAGTCATTTCATCAGTCATGAGAAATAAATGTTCCCTCTGCTGCTTAAAATATGGCTTCATGGGACAAAGTGCCTGGTACTGGCAACTCCCAGCAGCTTCTATCACCTGCCAGTCACCTACACACTTGCTGTCACTTAATCCTACGAGGAAAGTCACTGTTCCTTATTCACAGGTGAGCAAGTGATGTTCAGAGGAGTTGGGTAACTTGTCCAAAGTCCCACAGGTAGGAAGCGGTCAGAGTCAGGTTCTGACTCCATGTCTGAGGTCAAGACACTGATGTCTTCCAGTCCCAGGAAAAGGGCTAAGCCCAAGACATACAAGACTTACAGCCTGGGGCTGGGGATAGTTTAGCTCAGTGCCCGGCAAGCACAAGGTCGTGAGTTTGATCCCTGGTACCAGAAAAAAAAGATTCATACAATCCCCTTCTCAGACAGGATGCAGAAAGCTGGTTCATCCCCAACTCTTCCTTCTCTTCCACACTCTGGGACCCAGCAGGGGTAAGTAGGGACTGGGCCTAGAAGGGTACACACACCAGGAACTCTGGGGGTTTGGCCGAGTCACCTGGCCCGAACTTCCACCTCACATCCTCTTGTAGTCTTTGACTGGACTATGACTTAAATCCCTGGAGGCGCTAGCACTGAGCTCATGAAGTTGATAATGACTGTGACACAGAAGCGAAAAGCCTCAATTACCCTCGTGACAGGAGTGTGGGACATTTTTATGAAGAGAAGTTTTTGTCTCATAAATTGCACTTGTGAGAAACCAGCAGGTGCTGGCTGGTGACCATGGTTACATCTTCCTCAGGCAGAGGCAGCCTCCACCAGCCTGGGCCTGGGCGGAGGAGGGTGGTCACCACAGCTGGCCTGGCACCGGCCTGTTTAGCCCCAGGAAAGTGCACAGCGGCTGGCCTGAGCAGGGAGGATCTGGGTTCAGGTAGGTGCTGGCTGCTCACTGGGAGCAACCAAAGCAGGGGCTGCAGAGAGGCAGAAGGTCTTGGCTGGGCTCCACCTTCAGAGGTTCTGACGTGGTTAGGAGGGGTGAATCCTGCCCCCCCCCGGTAGTTCTCAACACCCCCAGGTGATTCCACCACAGCCAATGGTGAAGGATAAAAAACCCTTCCTATCCCCTGTCAATCGATCAAAGAGCAAGCACTCACAAGGGCAGACTGGCAAGCGACCAGAAACAGGGCGCCCCTTCAGCCCAAGATGCTGACCCTCACGGCCCGTGGGTAATAGAGACCCCAGGGTGCAGGATGTGGTGCCCTGAGGAGCAACAGAAAGACTTGATCCAAGCCCAGAGACCCAGGAGCCACCTTGGAGATTTGCTTTCTGCTCACTGCCCTCAGCTTGGCTCCACTGAGGTGAGACGGTTGGCCCAGCAAACCAGCTTTCGTCTTGCCTTCGTTCTTATACCTTCCCTTCTCCTCCACTTGTGCCCTTGCCGGGCTCCACGCAGTGGTCCTAATTGGCCTTACAGCAGGCCATCTGTTGGAGGCTTCTTGCAGCTACTGTCCCAAGTACATGCAACCTTTGTCTTGCTCTTCTGCTGACAACCAAACCTCTCAGGGCAGCGGAGCCTCCCACCCACCTGAAGGTCCCTATTCATTCCCTTTGCAGATGTGCATAGACCGCCTCAGTCCTGTGCTGAGCACCAGCACTGAGATGAGAAAGTAAACCAGGCTCTGCCCTCGGCCACTATGACACAGCTAGTCAGAGCAGTGTTGAGCTGTGATAAAAAGTCTATTTCAACTGCACGCAAAGCCTCACACTCTCACTCAGTGTAAACATCTTCCCTCTTCCCTCTCAGTCATATCAGGCTGGAGTCGCCACAAACCATGTGTCCTCTGGTTCTCAGGGGTGCCTGGTGTGCGACACTGACTGTCTTGGAAGATGCTGGGCACGCTTTCCTGTGGCTGGAGAGGCCAGCGTGAGTTCCTTCTTAAAACTGAAGGACAAGGGAAACCCTGTCGCTCACACAATAGTCAAACCTCTGTGGCCTTTTGTTGTTCGTGCCGTTGTTTGTTTTCCAATAAAAGCTTTGAAAGATATGAATTTTTATCAAAGCACATCTTTTTTACATGTTTCCTTTCTTTAAATTCTATGTATGTACGTATGTATATACGCAAGTGTTTTGCCATGCTGGGCCTCCCACATACGAAGTACTTTCTTTACCTCTGAGCTACATCCCTAACCTGTACCTTTGTTTATTGCTCACTGTGTGCTTCAATAGTTATATACGGTAGCCCCCCTCATCTGGGAGGAGCCATTCCAAGACCCCTGTGCACGCCTACCACGGTAGATTGTACAGTTTGAATGTGCTCTTCTTCCTGTGATAAAGTTTAACAACACTCTGCAATAAAGTTAAGTGAGTGTGGCGTGTGTCTCTCTCTGTCAAAATGCCTTTTGTACTTTCTCCTCTTGACGTAAAGGAAGTGCTTCACGGTACCTCTTTGACATATCCAGGTTTCTAACATCACTACTCTAGTGCTTTGGAGCCATAAATGGGAAAAGTAACCATGAACTGGACACAAATACTTTGACACTGTGACGAGTCAGTTGGGGGCTGCAGTGTGACCCCCAACTGGTGGGTGGGTGATACACACGGCATGGAGACTCCAGACACAGGCGTGATTCCCATCTCAGGAGCAGAACTGCGTGAGATTTCCCTACACTATTCAGAGGCACAAAATCTAAAATTTATGAAGTGTTTATTCCTGGAATTTCCTATTTAATGTTTTGGGGGTAACTGAAATTGCTGAACGCGGAACCACGGATAAAGGCAAACTACTACACACTCATTGTACAGTCATTCATAAAATCCAGAAAAGCTCTCATTCTTCGTGAACAAATTCTTAATGAGTGCCTTCTGCATACCAGGTGTGGTTCTGAGCCCTACAGATGCACTAGGAAATACCTTAGACACAGACCCTAGTTCTCCTCAGAGTCACAGAAACTTATCTTTATGATGCTATGTGTGCAGAAAAATAAAAGAAATTAAGTCACAGTAACCTGAAAGCAGACATTACATGGTTCACAGTTTAGTACGCTACTCCAGGAATCAGCACTGTATATAGTTTATTGGGAATATTGTCCTGTATCAACAAAAAACATTTTTTGAAGTACTGAAGGTTGAACCTAGGGAGTGCTGAGCTACAAACCTCAGCCCCTCGTATTTTATTTTGATGCGGGGTCTTGCTGTTGGCCTCCAACTTCTGATCCTCTTTCTCAGCTCTCCAAGTAGCTGGGTTTAGGAGTGTGTGTGCCACCATACCCAGTTTCAACAAATATTTTTTAATTTTGTTTTTTGTTTTTGCTGCGCTGGGGATCAAACCCAGGGCCTTGTTTATGCTAGGCATGTGCTGTGTAATAGAGATACATCCTCAGCCTCTTCAACAAATATTTTTATACAAACTGATTTTAGTATTTCAAAGTCTGGATAAATCATAAATATCTCAATCATGAGTTGTTTCTGGTTGAGAGGGTCCTCACCAGGCTCCTATCCCGTGGGTACTTTAGCTGGTGCAAAAAGTTGAGGGATGGTGGGGATTTTGAGTTGTAGTGGCAAACCCAGCCTCATGGCGCCCTCATTGTGGGAAAGGAAGGCAAGGGCCAATTCTATCTTTTTAGCAAAGCCCAAGAGTGACAGCATCAACTTTCTATTTGAAGAGAGGACTTCATCCTCCTTGGTGCTAAAGGCTGGAGCCCGCATCACCTTCTCAATGGGCGGGCTGAGTTGGGCTCTGAGTTGCTTTCTTCAACCTCAGTCGAGCCGCTGCTGAATTTCAACCTCATTCCAGCTTTGGAAAGGGCTGGTGCGTGGTTGAGTTGGGAGAGGTTTTTTCCTTCCTTTAATCAACTCATGCGTCCATAAGCAGCTCGGGCAAAAAAGTTCATACTTGGAGAAACCAAAGACTAAATCGCCATCTGCATTCGCACCCAGGGTGGAAGATGGCCTTGGCTTTTAAGAATTCGGTGTTTGTCTTGGAGGAACCTGCACACTAGGTGCAGCCAAGAGAACAAGAAAGAGATGCTGTGTGCAGCCCACACTGGCTGCCCCACCCCAGAGCAACCACGGAGGCCGGAGGCCACGGTGTGCACAGTCAGGGCTGCGCTTACAGAGGATAGCTCTGCAAAGGGAGGCGATCTCAGTCGGTCCCGCACTGCCCTCCACGTGCTTTTGTAAGCTATCCTGCTAGCCCAGGCGTCCTGACATCCTGCAAGATCCCTTATGCTTGTGGCTGTCCTCAAGTGATTCCCTCAGAGGGGTTTAAGCTTCCCAGCAGAGTAAGCTTTCGTTAGGAACCTTGTTCAAGTGGCTTGGGAATTTGGTTTAACACCACTCACCAATCCAGGCCTCTACTTTCTTGAGAGGGAACGAGCAGGCGCAGCAAAAGTCTTTGTTCCTGCCTCACTTAAAAGCCACAGTTACTGTGAGCAAGTCACTTACTTCTAGGGGTCTTGGCTTCCTCAACTGAAAACTGCAGAGTACAGCATCTGCTGCAGGAGGTTAATGTGGTGGTAGATAGAGCTGGTTACACTGTATCAGCTTACACAAGAGTGACTAGCGGCCTTGCTCTTAAATGCAGATTATCCACATGGAGATTGGAATTGCATCAGGAAACATTCATTACATTTCATTCTCTCGCTGGCTAGCTCCCAAGAAAATAGCATTTTGGAAACCTGGGGAGCAAAAGGTTCAACAGCAAACACAAAGAACCTGGCAAGAGCTTCCTCCCACTCAGTGATTTATTCCACCTCGATGAGGGGAGAAATGGAATTATTCCCTTTTTGGTGGAAAGATGGAGGCTCAGAGTGTTTTCACGAATATCCTCAAGGTCACCCAAGCAAGGAGAAACCATAATCATTACCGGAAAAAAACATTACTGTGTGCGCTGGCCAAAGGAAGGAAGGAAAGGAGAAAAGAAAGGAGGGAGGAGGAGGGAGTGGAGGAGAAGTGAGGAGGAAGCCCTGATTTGCAGAATTTGCCCATTGTGCTGGTGTAAATACTCTCCCTGTGGCTGGTTTCCCAATAACCAGCCAGAGCTGCTTCAGCGCACGACAGGATGAGGAGTATCAGATACAGACCCACATGTCCAGGTTTCAGGTAAAGCTCACTTCCTACGCTCATGCCTGCAAGGTTCCCCACCAAGCTAGCATCCCCTTGAACCAGAAAGGCACAAGGCTGGCCAAATCACGGCAGGCTGCAGGCCTACCTTCAAGAACCTCTAGGGCAGAGTTGCTCTGAAAACCCGCATTCCAGCTACCTGGACCATGCCTGTCTCCTCTGATCTAAGAAGTCATAGATGTGGACCTGCGTGTGCCCTGGAATTCGTGTACCACCCAGCCCTCGCCCATCCAGATGATGGGTACAATCAAAACCCCTCCCACTGCCATCTCCCAAACACAGTGGAGGAGCAGATATATCCCGGGAGACAAAAGACAGCACCCTGGGTCACCTGCACCAGAATTCTGGTTCTGGGCGGCTGAGCCTTTGGGTTGTGATGGAAAGGGGATGACTGTATGATCACACTGTCTTCTGTGTCTTCCTTACAATGTTCTTCACCACATCTAAGGCTTCACTGAGTGTAAGCCACATGGTCATTTTATTAGCCACCAACAAAAGAAAAATATTGTCAAATTCAAAGATGTTAAACTCGAGATAGAACATTTTAGAAGCCATGAAATATGCTACAGCTGTATTTTTTTTGTGTGTGATTCTGGGGACTGAACCCTGCAAGTGCTGAGCTGTATCCCCTGTCCTTTAAAACAAGTTTTAAAATTATGAGACAGCATCTCACTTAATTACCCAGGCTGGGCTCAAACTTTCAATCCTCCTGCTTCAGCACATGTGCACGCATATAAGAGCTGGGATTACAGGCATGTGCTGCCAGGCCTGGCTTCTGATAATGTTAGTTTCTCACTTCTGCTCAGGTGTGGAGTGCTGAGCACGATGCTGGCGGGAGAGTTTCTCAGTGCCAACTGCAGAGGGCTTGCTGGAGTCACACCTCACAGCTGCACGTTCTGATGGAAAGGCCATGTGCCAAGCCCGACCAGGCCCTCCAGTCCCTCCCTAATCCAAGTGTGTCCTGTCAAGGCCTGTGCCACTCCTCTGCACATCCCACACACATGGCCTCGTTTCTTGGACAGTGGTCCTCAGGAGAGGAAATCTGAGCTGTCCTGGGATCAGAGCCAACCAGGCTGGCCATGGGGGCAGCATTTTCATGGGTGAAAGAAGGCCCAGGAGCACATGCGGCGAAAAGCACTGACCCATCCACTGGCGCAGGCACCAGACTTCCGGTCATATTACCTTTCCTCCCCCTTCCTGGTCCTGGCTTCCATGGTTTGGGGAAAGAACTACTTGAGGAAAGTAGTCCAGTGTAGGAATTTTTATTTTCTCCACACTCTTGCTCCTTTTTGAATAGTCTTCTTTCTTTGGCCATTGCTGCATGTATGTTGTGTTGTGTGTTCTTCCCATGGCCAGCTGACACAACTTCCTGCCATCTTTTGCCCAGGTAAAGGCAGAGGGTAGTGTGGAGGGGGATAGCGGACTTGGTGATTGGCTCCACTGCTCCACAGTACATGAATATGCTGGATGTCACCAGCCTACCTCTCGGATCTGAAGGTAAAAGATTTGGTTCTTACCTTGAAGTAAACAAAGCGCCGGGCCCCATATGGAAGTGTTCTGTGCTCCTGCCAGTCTCAGCGATCTAACCACCATCTGCGAGTGCTCTCACCCAACCTGGTTCATCTAAGAAGAATATGTGTAAATAAATTTGGGGGCTAGTTTAAGGTCCCTTTCTTTTTAGGATGATTAACTATACATATTTTTTTACTTTTTAAAAATTATCTACTGGCAATCTGATAGGCCCCTGTGTCCAGAGGACATTTGGAACTGACCATCCCTTTCTTGCCCTGCAGCTGCCAAGTCACCCCGCTTGTCACCTTCACGGCTCATCCACACACACACAGCCACAGACTGCATTTCCACTCGAGGGAACAGCCAGTCTAAGCCCTTCCCGCAAAGACCACAGCCCCCTCTCTGCACTCTTGGGAGACGGCCACACATCTGTGACAGGGACAGTGGATCCTTGTACCTGAAGCACAGCACGGAGTCTGATCTATAGTAGGCACTTGGTAATTTTGATGAGAAATTGAGTTCTCCAAACAGACAAGTCAGATCGTTTTTGTGTGTGACCTTGGACTGTCTACCTACCTGCCCACGAGCTTCCGCTGTTCTGCTCGGCACAGCCTCTCTATTGGAGGAAAAAGTGAATGCAGTTATGAAATCCTCAGAAGCACACTGGAGGCGGAGGGGTGCGGGCAGATGCAGGGAGGAAGTGAGCTTGAATTTTCGAGGAGTGAAATAGAAGTGACACCTCTAAAAAAATTAATAACCTTTGGATGGGGATAGCAAGACCTGGAAAAGGACAGTCCCTGGGACACTACTGCCATCTAGTGGCTACTCTGCAAATGATGGATGTGTTAAGCTCCCCAACAGAAAGGTTCCATTGTGCAATGTAAATAATAAAAATGTCATAACCTTAAAATACTGGTACTCACAGAACTTCATTAGGTTCTGTCACAGGCAGACTGTCAACAAACGCTGAGAACTCCTTCTTGCCCAGCTCCTGCCATGTACCGGAGTAGTAGCGAGGGAAGCAAGAGCAGACTCAAAGCCCCACCCCGAGCTGGAGAACAGGAGGGTCTGGGATCTTAGAAACAAGGCGTCCTACGCTCGGGTCACCCACCTTTCCCAGGTTCTGTTCAGGGGCCCAGGAACTTAAGTGAGGAACAAAACTGAACTTCACACTGAAATTCGGTATGTCCTTCAACTATGAATTGGGCAAAAAGCCGTGATAGTGGAAGCTGTGACTTCATCAGCAGTAGAAATTATACATATTTGATTTCATGACTGTTGCAGACATCTCAAATCATTTGATTATCATTGCTTTGAAAGTACAGTGATTATCAGATCTACTGCTGGATCTTACCATATTAATTAGGAAGCACATGTATTTCCAAATCATTGACTTTTCAAAATATTTTGATGCCTGTATTTTAATGTGATTCATTCCTTTGAAGTCCTTTTTTTGTTTTGCTTTGTTTTAATCTTGTACATTTGAGAACATTCTGTGAAGAGGTCCATGGCACACAGAAGGTTAAAGGTCACTGCTCTGGAAGCTCAAAGAAGACACAGGTAACCATGTGCTGACTTAGGTGGAGAGGGCTTCCCAGAGGGGACAGGACAAAGGCCTCATTCTCACTTGGTTGAAAAGATTACATGGGACATTTCAATACAGGCCTTATCTGGGGAGCAGGGAGAGGGCTTTGCAAAAGTGGAAGGACAGGGAGGCTTCTGTGGCTTTTTCTGTGTCCAACTCAGTAAGGGCTCCCTTGGGAAAGGATCAGAGAAGCTATTTCATACTAAAAGATAAATGACTGGAGACCATCTCATTTCAGAAGGATTTTCCTCCA
>RJWT010033331.1:0-13938 GCA_004365215.1 Cuniculus paca
TCGTGATTTCTTTTTCTCACAGTTCTGGAGATTGAGAGTCCAGGGTCAGGGTGCTGGCAGGGTTGGATCGATTTCTTCTGAGGGTGCTCCCCTTGGTTACCAGAGGGCACTTTGCCCTGTCTTCCCATGGCCTTTCTCAGTGTGTGCATTGTGGGTATTTCTTTGCACATCCAACTTCCTTCTTATGAGGACACCGGTTAGACTGGATGATGTCCACTCTAAGGCCTCAGTTTACCTGAGTGAGCTCAGTCTACCTGTCTCCATATACAGCTGCATTCTGAGATATTGGGGATGGAGGCTTAAGTTCGTAAATTTGGGGACAGGCATAATTCAGCCCATGACATTTTATTTTATTTATTTCTAACCTCTTTATTTTAGGCTGTACTGTTAATAGGTGAACAAGGAACTGCCAAAACTGTCATAATCAAAGGATTCATGTCCAAGTATGATCCTGAAAGTCACATGACCAAAAGTCTGAACTTTTCTTCGGCAACCACCCCACTGATGTTTCAGGTACTGGCTTTTTGCTGCAGCTCATTAAAACCAGGTTCATGATACGCTGTGGAAGGCTCACGGAACAACTTTATTCATCTGCTGGTGTTCGCTAAATCTCATCTGAACTTCCATAGCCATGAAATATTCCCGGCATTTCTTCCATTATTTCTGCTATTCACTGCAATAGAATCTCTCGTTGGCTGGATTGTCACATATAATCTTAAATTATGGAGAAATCAAAAGTGTATGTAAGGTTTCACAAGTCTCAATACTGTTTAAAATATAAGCCTGTGAACATGGAAAACACTAAACTGAAAGAAAAACCATTTATTCTTCTACGTAGACCTGATTTCTATCCTTAGTATGTTTGTTTGTCTAGCTTTTAGACTAGAGCTTTTAGAATCATTTTTTCATAGATCTTTCTTGAATCCAAGTCTATCTATCAATCTAATCTATCTATCTATCTATCTATCTATCTATCTATCTATCTATCTATCATCTATGTCTGTATCTATCTCTATCATATCTATCATTTATCATATCTGTTCATCTATGTATGTATGTATCTAACTATGTCTTACACATCTTTTTCTTTGTGCTCCCTATCACCCTATGTAATTCACTTCTCCATGATTCCACTCCAGGGTGTTACCATGGAAGAATCTTGATCTATTCTTCATTCCATTTGAATTCTCTTCCAGTCTAGCTTTTACACCTCTCAACTCTCCGTTTCCTACATTGTCACTTTCATTTTGTTGTTCCCTGACTTCCTGGACTCTAAAACAGCTCCCACAAGCTACTGCAATAAAGCATAAAATCTTAGACTTTTATTAGACAAAATATGTAGTCCTAACAAATCATATCACATCATATTGGAGTGGCATAAAACCATTTCAAATTTGCATTGCTTTTGTCAGTTTACAGTGGCTGACTGCTTTTTTTTCTACTGGTCCAGAATTGTGCAAGGCGTGATTGTAACCAGAGAAGAAAGTCTAAATGTCGATTCAAAATTCAAGCATTTGCAGATGATCTATCATATTTTTATCAGTACATAAATACATTATCTAAAAGATTTACCTCATAAATTATAAACAGAAGGGAATTATTTAGAGAAATCTAAACTTTAAAAACTTGGTTATTGATGAACTTTGTTGTCCTTTAGTTGTTGAAATGAAAGTATCCGAGCAATGAAAATAGTTAAGGGCATGGTTAAATCAGGACTTTTTATCATCTGATATAATTGGTGACAGCAGAGTGCTGGTGTGCTAACATTGAGTAAATTTCTAAGAAAGACTGTCATTTCATTAGACTCCTCTGTTGGAGATGGAATTTCCAATACTGGCTAGTGTGCTGGCCAGGCAGAGCAACATTTATACAGTGTCTTCATGGTAAGATTGGGATGAAAGGTCAACCTCAAATTGCAAGACATAGCAGTGGTATTTTTGTGTTTTGGGAGCAGCACGTTAAATTATCCTAGGCTGGCAAGATGTCAGCATTAAAGATACTCTGTTGATACCACTTTCTATTTAAAGAACTTTTGTCAATTGTAATTTTGGAGAACATTTTCTTGAATGATTCTAAAGGATAAAGGTTTTTAAAAACCAAAGTGTGATATTTTTCCAATTATGTAGGATAATTATGTAGCTATTTGCGTTTTTTGAGACTGCCGTAAATCTTTAGGCCGGTATGTCAATCTGACAGTAACTTTGAGTTAACATAGACTTCCTAGGCTCTGGGCACAGTTTCTCACAGCACTGTCTTCCTTCAGAGACCAGCCGCAAGCTCAGGGGGTCCCAGGTTACCCACACTCCTGACCAAGCGTCTATAAGTTCTTGAGACCTGTGATCCTGTTTTCATAACTAATAAAATAATTTAGAAAATTCAGGAAAGTGCTGTGTTTAATATGACAGTGTCTCATAAAAGCAAAGTATCAATAGTAGCCCAAAGGAAAGGTGGATAGGGCAAAGTTTAGGAGGGTCCCAAATGCAAACCTTCCTTGCTCTCAGATGTGTTACCCTCCAAACATATCACGGCCAGGAAACTCACTTCATTGGGGTTTCATTGCATAGGAATACTTGATTAAATCATCGACTGAGCTCAGTCTCCAAACCCCTTCTCTCCTGAAAGGTCAGTTTATAGGCTATCTAAAATCCCAGCTTTCTAATAATATGGTTGGGCTTTCTGGCATGAGTCTCAGGACTCATAAATACGGTCCTTTTCATGGTCCAGGATCAAATGAATAGCAAGGACATCCCCATTACTCAGCAAATCCTAAGGCTATCAGGATTCCTGCTAAGAAGGAACAGCCAAATTATGATTGAATAAGGCCCCGCCATTGTATTTTTTGTTAACAACGGATATTTATTGATCTTTAGTACAGATCTGCAGTCAATGTCTCTTTAACAGCGGATATTTATTATAATTTCCTAGAAAATGCCATGTTATCTAGAGAACCTGTTTATTGTTTTGGTATGCAAATTCACAAGCTGTGTGATATAGTTCTAGAAGTGATGCCATACTGATGAATAATGATTAGGTAAATGATAAAGCAGGTTTTGGACACATAGAATCTATCTTCTTTAGGGTGCCCGTATCTGACTCATGCTGCTATTGCCAGACTCTTTCCTCTCCTTCAGGGTGAAGGTGGAGTCGTTCTGTGATGATGCCCACCTCTGTTTAGCGGCATCATAGGGTCATGTGCCCGAGCTATTTTGACTGCTAAGTATGGAGGCTCTCTGTTAAGCGAGACTCATTAGTTTTAGAAAGCTTTCAATTAGCTAAACTGCTGTAATTAACTTTCTCACTGTAATTTTCAGTCATTCATACTAAATAGGGCTGATGGAGCAGAGCATTTGTCTCTGTGCTTCCCACTTATCTGGATCCCAACCAAATTGGAATTGTGGAGGAGAAAATAGCCCATTGCTTGTCTGTCACCATGCTGGTGCACTGTCTGGTCAAGAACGCTCATCTGTTCTCGCGAGGGTTCCCTTTATTTTTACCATTGCATCATTTTCCCATCTTTTATCAGTAAGTAGATAGTATGATCTTCTTCTCCTGGGGCAGTCCAATTGACTTCTCCTGTCTCAGATTAATAACGATGACCCTGTCATGTCACTACCCCAAGTCTCTAGTCTGTACAAAAAACCAACCAACCAACCAACCAACCAACCAACAAACAGATCTCCAATCAACTGGTGTTCCTTTTGGCTAAAATAGTTTTTTAAATGGGGAAATTACTTTTCTTCTAAAATAACATTGTTTTAATGTATTTTTCCTATTTTTGGTAGTAATTCATTTCTTTAGACATTTAAATATAGAAAAGTGAGAAGTGAAGAGAAAGGGAAAATTACGTAAAGGAATTTCTGAAATGATTGATTTCTTCTAAAAGTAATTTTAAAATTTTTGGAATACAGTAAGCCATCTTACAAGTGGTTGCATAGGCATAGATTTGACTTTTAAAAATGAAAAACATAAAGTCTGGGAGGAATTGCCACCTTTTTTTGCAGATTCAGAATGACTTTTCTAAGTGACATCTTAGCAGAAAATCAATCTATAAAACATATAACCAGGAACATGCATTGGTAAAATTGAGGCTGGGCTCCTGAAACCCCTTCCAGTCTTTGTTAGCTGCAAGGGTCCCCCTGTCTTAGAGATTACTTTTCAGAGTACAGTTTGAAGACTACTTTCAATAGAATTTCAACAGACAATATGTGTATGTATTTTTTTAATGGCAAGGTTCTCTTAAAATGTCAGGTTTTAACTCTTTGTAGTAATGCACTTGGTGGAAGGATATTTAAATATTACCTGAATTCAGCTGGCTAGTTGGTGGTAGACTAAACGAGACACCTAATCCTCACGTGCACCCCTGTGCCTTTCTGTCTGCCTCCTTCCAATGCCCTTTCTTTACCCACATTAGTATGCAATTGATTGATTCATCATTTGGTGCACTGTGTACTTTTTAACTTCTAGTTATGCATCATTGCACTTTTCAGTTTGTTATTGATACAGAATTTTACATTTTAGAATTACTATCAAGTACTTTAAACCTTGCTAATGTAAGACTGCTTTCATTTGGTTTTAGTGAATTATAAGAAAATGGCAAGATATTAAGGCAGAGCATAATCTCTACTTTTATATGTTAGCTAATGGTACATATACAAAAGCCTAAAATTAAGTATATTTTGCATTTCAATTTGATCATATATGGTATTTATGAAAAATGACAAGTTTAGATAGAAATAGCAAAGTACCATTAATTTTTTATAATTCATAAAGTTCAGCAAGTCTTTTCTCTTATATTATTTGTGTATAATATTTTGTTGTGTGTGTAAATATCCCTGTATATAATGTACATACATATGTATATGAGATTTACATATATTTATATGTCTTTCTGTGTTATGATTCAGAGATATCTTGACACTTTCTGAAATCTCAAGGCTAATACATTGAAGTAGGTTAACCTCTCCTTTTTGGTCTTTAAACTCAGAGCTGTTGTGTAAGGTTAGTATTCTGATTTTGTGCTGTGTTTCTTTCATGGAGACAATTGTGTGAATGGTGAATCCATGAATGAGGCAAGGTACAAACTCCTCGATTATACCAGACTCTGGCAATACTACCTCCAATGCACTGCTCCTCCCTTATCTGGCTAGGGAAACAGACACACGTATGCCCAAGTATAGCTATGTGGTAAGTGCTACCTATGTTGTAATCTAAGGGTTGTAAAGCCCAGAGGAGAAGAAGATTAATTTCTTTAGGGAATTAGAGAAGTAAATGTAATGAAAGAGTTGTCCTCTGTTTGGATGGGCTTTAATATTTATATTATATTGCTTTTGAGAAGTTAAAAAAGCTGAATTGTCTATTAAGAAAGTAATTCAGAAAACTGAGTTGCCCCTGGATTTAGGTCTTCCAGTTTACAACAAAAGATGAGAACATTCTTTGCCTCCATTCCTAAAAATACTTGGTTTTCTAGTTACCTAGATGTTATTTCTTAAAACACCGCTGTTACAGCTGGGATTAATGGTGGTGACCCATGTCTCTGTAGACAGACAGTGAGATCAGAGTCTTGTTTAGGGTCTGTAGATTGCATAAGGGTTCCCTTTATTTTTACCTTTGCTAACTAAGATGTCATGCTAACTAAGATTCTTCAGTTTTAGAGTAAAGTTATTGTTTATTCCCAGAGAAGCATAGATTGCCCTTAGTCCAATTCTATTAGAGATTTCAATGTCTAAATAATAAATAACTGGCCTAAAGGAAAGGACATTTATGGAAGATCACTCATGTTAAGTCAGTATTTCACAAACCATGTTTGGCTAATGCTAATTCTGAGAGCTTTTGGGGGCTTTGGAGGTGGCTATTCTAAGGAGTTTGTAAAGAAGCTTCCCATGATGAACTCTGTAAGCCCGCCTGTGAGATGAGCATCATTTCATGGTGTGTGTTTTATTTTTAATCTGACTACAGTAGAGTTAATTAAGACCTCAAGGAACTGGAACAAAGAAACTGAGAAAACAGCCTAGAAATGAGGCTGGAGGAATGAGCAGCCAATGAATCCTTAAAAATCACTACTGAGAATCCTGGAGCATGGTCACAATGCCCACAGGAAGTTCATTCTGGATTTAGGTTGGAGAACAAAGGCGGGCTAGAGATGGCTGCACTCAGAGAAAAGTGAGAGCACATGGTTGAAGTAAATTCCTTGAGAGGGAGGTCGGGCTAGACCAAGATAGTAGAAGTGGGAGTTGAAATGACATGGATATATCCAGTGTGGTTAGGAGGTGAGACCGATAAGACTTGTGGTCTGGTGAGTGGCTGCTCATGGAGAAGAAGCATAGGAGAGAGAGAAAGTGAAAGATGATTCCGGGTTTCTTGTATTTATTTATATATCAAATATTTTATTGAAAAATATTTAATGCCTGACACTTGTCTAGACATTGGGGATGTAATGGGGAATTAGATTACCAAAGAATCTGCACTCCTTACATTCAAGAGGAAACCAGAAAATAATCTAATAAGTGAATATACCTACTGGGTATTAACTGCATGAGGGTTGATACCACCAAGAAAATAGATGAGATGGGAACACAAAGCAAGGAGATAGGGAAGGATATGGGCAGAAGCACATGATAAAGATCATCACTGATTCTTCAGATAGATTTTATCGGTCAGCATTTTGTGTCTAGATCAAAGTATCCAAGATAATCAACTTACCCCAAAAGAAGGTATATTCTGCACATGTTTCTTGAGGTCCAGCTCAAGATTGGGTGGCCCTGTTGCTTTTGACCTTTGATAGTGGTGAATAGCAGAAAAATTGCTTATACTGTGAACCAAAAAGCAGAGAGTAACTGAGTCACTGAGGTCTCATGATCTCCTTCAAGGGCATGCTTCCTGTGACACAAAGTAGTAACTAGGCTCCTCCTTCTGTTAAAAATCCACAACAGCTCTAAGTACTTCACCCTCGTAACCAAGCCTTTAACACATGGACCTTTGGGACACCCTATGCATACTCAAGCCACAGCATTAGGTTGTGGAGGGAGACAGAAAATTCTAGATAACATAATATAGATCTATTATGTGACATAGTTTAAGTCACATGATACAGATATTTTATATGAGTTATAAAGAAGTATCTAGGATTTCCTCATGGTAGATGTAGCAATTTAAGAGACTCTGATACTGATCTCTGTGAGAAACATGAATAACTGAATAAGGGCATGTCATTGTTTGGTGAGGAGGAGGTACTTTAAAAAGGCGTGGGAGTTGGGGAGGGTGGTACAGGGCTGTAATCCCAGCACTTTAGGAGGCTGAGGCAGAAGGATTGCAAATTCAAGCTCATCTGGGCAATTCATGAGACTCTGTCTCAAAAAAAAGAATGGCTGAGGTTGTAACTCAGCAGTAGAGTGCCCAAGTTACCTGTCCCCCATGGGGACATATAATAGAGTTTAGCCATGTTAGCTATGGAAATGTTTGGAGAGGCAGTTAGGTAATTGGTGCAGATCTCTGATATGAGCACCCAGGAGGGAAGCAAACTTTGTGGTAACTAAGAAAGAGAAGTTTATATTTGAATATGTCAGTTTCGTGGTGCTCTGGAACATCCATGGGAGGAAGTCCAGCTGGAGATGCTGGTCCAAGGAAACACTTCCATTAGAAGATGTGATTATTTTGTTTCAGGCTGTTTGGGGTTCTCATCAAACTCCGTGATTCACTAGATAATTATAGAGTGGGCGGCCGTTTCTAAAAACCAGAGGAAACCTCAACTTCTGAGCTCACAAACCACTTCACTTTTCTCCTTTTGTTTTTGTCAACTTAGTTCTTTTATGTCTGTAATTTAGTAGTCATTTTGAAGAAATTAGACTTGTAATAAAGGTGAAGAAAGGCAGATATGAGGGTATTCCTCTCGGTATCATTCTAATTACCCCACCTGTGGCTTTTTGCTCTTAGAAACCCTCATGAGACATAAAATCTTCACACACTGGAGAGTTCTCATTAACAGACATAGAATGCCTGGAAGGATCTGGTTTGCCATAGGGGGCTGTCGGGAGATTATTAATGGGCTTCTGCATTTAAATTCATTGAGAGCAGAGCTAAATTTAGCCTAGTACATTAAACAGTATGCTTTTATATCAGGGGGATCTTAAATTCTTTTTGCTATTGTTCTGTTTCATGGGAGATTTATTTTGTTATGAGTTGTGATATATTTACATGTATTTCTATTAAAACGGAGAAAATATTTTCTGTCTCTTGCTGTTACTCAATTAAAACAATGATGGAAATTTACAATGTGATTACTGTGAAGATTTCCAAAGATAGACATGAATTTTTGCTGGTATCTTGGTGCATTTTATGGTTGTATCTTGGTGATTAAAGTCATTTTTGATTGGTTTACACTTTATCATCAAATAAAATGTTTGGGAGGGTAGGACAATTCATTTTTTCCTCTGTATACCTCCACTTCTTCCTATAAAATAATAACACATTGTATCTAACATGATTTAAAATCATATATGAGCAGATTTTTACAGTGGTGGGTATGCCATGAAAGCTTTAAGATTTTGAACTTCTGGGTAAAGAATTTTGAATTTCTAGTGTAAAGAATTTTCTGTTTGTTCCTATGGCAAGACTCTGGTTATCTAGTGCATGCATATTACATGACTGTGATTTCCAAAGTATATGGCAGTAGTATGGGAAGGGGAAGACCACTGTCAGGAGTTGGAGGTTCTTCTTCTACATTCTTCATACCACTTCAAGAATCTCTTCCATCCGTTTTAGTATTCTTTTTCACATTGCCAGGGAGATTTTTATAGAGCACAGTCTCTCTATCACCTAATCTCAGAATGCAGAAATAAGAGAGGAGACCCCAGTGGACTTTGTTTCTCTGTTGTGTTGGGGGATGAGAAGGGAGTCAGCGTGATTGCTTCTGCCCAAAGTAGTGGTTGTGGATGGTGTTGGCTGTAGAAGCCAGCTAGTATCCTTCTCACTGAGGACAGCAGCCTTCAGTTGGACAGAACCTGGAGCTTGGAGAGCAGACTGAACAAGTTCCTTGATCGCAGCCCTGTTTCATATTACCCCTCATTGTAGGAAACTTTTTATGGGGGTGGGACCTTTCAGTAATGGGGGTTATAGTTCTCTTATGTAGGTATAAGAGCATCCCAAAATAGATGGAAGAGACTCTTCCATTCAAAATTGACCTTGGTTATAACTTCATTTATTCCTAAATTAAATGAGATTTTCAAAGGTTAGGATCATTATGCAAAGTAGTTTATGTAATTCTGGACTTGTTTGCCAGGACTAAGGGGACATTTTGATGTTTTCTAAGTAATTCTTGTCTATTTAAAGGTTACAGTTTTTGTTTTGTTTTTAACATACAATGTCATTTTCATAGACATTTCTGTTGGCTTTCTTGTTTAACAGAAGACAGTAGAGAGCTATGTGGATAAACGTATGGGTACAACATATGGCCCTCCTGCAGGAAAGAAGATGACAATTTTTGTTGATGATGTGAATATGCCAATAATCAATGAGTGGGGAGATCAGGTATATTGATTCCATTGTACATTTTATTTCTTTCATTCATCACTGGTTTATTCTTTTATGGGTAAATATTTTTCTGCTTTTCAGCATTCAATTCCTGAATTAGAATCAGTCCTATTCTTTAGAACATCTCATAGACTTAGGTTCTGGAGAGTAGAAGGAATGATATTTTAATTCTGAAAGTTTTTGTTCTTAGGTTACTAATGAGATTGTCCGGCAGCTAATGGAACAAAATGGATTCTATAACCTAGAGAAGCCTGGGGAATTTTCTAGTGTTGTGGACGTGCAGTTCCTGGCAGCCATGATCCATCCTGGTGGTGGACGCAATGACATCCCACAACGGCTCAAGAGACAGTTCTGCATATTTAACTGCACATTGCCTTCTGAGGCGTCCATGGACAAGGTCTTCGGTAAAATGCGTGTCAGCGTGGCATTCCTACCAGAAAATTTCCACCAGAGGTCAACCCAGAAAGAACACTGGGGGGGGGTGCCTTAGTTTATCACTTCGTCACTTTTCAGCAGTGTATTTTTGTTTTGTACAGAGATTTATTACATTTGCACACTGAATTGGATGCTTTAGAGGGCTTTTTCTACCTGCTTCTGTAATTTCAGTATTGGTCACCCGTTTCTTAAGCAAGGAGGTTAAACGTCCAGTGAGCATGGAGATGAGATAGTTTCCTCATGGAAGGTTGGTTACTGTAATTCCATGTTAGCAGTATGTATATCTGGTAGTTTAACCAACCCATGCAATGATTTTGACTAAAGAAATAACAGGCAGATAAGATAAGGGCAGAAAAGAGCCCTAGTTTGATCATCAGAGTAATTGACAGGATTGTACTCTATTATTAATGGATTAAATTCATGTAATTTAATTAAGGAGCTGCTAGCCCAATATGTAGCCATTTATATTCAACTGAGTAATAAAAGTGCATTTATGACTCATCTTGGAATTAGTCCTTGCAGAAAAATAGTATAAAGTTATGGATGCCTTCCCTCTTAGGTGTTCATTTACAATTTCTGAAGCCGCTATTCCGAAAAACTCATTAAGTTTAGCCTAATTAATTTCTGGCAGACAAAAGATTCTATCCTAGCACCCTAGGCTAGTAGACTGTGGCAGTCATCTGCTTTCAGAAACAGTGGTAAGCAAGGTTTGGAAACGGAATGACATTTGATTTATCTACACTTGGAAAAAGTAGATTAGAGTGGATGACTGCTGTCACTTTTCTATTGCTTGGAGAATTTTACACATAACATAAATAAAAATATTTTAAAATAGGTGAGAAGGTAACAGAATGGTGAACTCTTAGAGAACTTTGGAAAACATTTCACTTTTCTTTTTGTATATCCACTTTATATACTTATTAGTGTCACTGATTTAATAATATTGAATTAGTGCAGCCAGTGTATTCAGTGGTCCTCTCTTCCCCCTGTTCTTTCTTTCCCTCTTTTTGCTGTGCTGGGCATGGAACCCAGGTCTTACACATAGCTAGTCAAGTGCTCTACCACTCAGAGACACCTGCAAACCCTCTGTAGTATTTCTCAATCGACTTCTCCTTATTTAAATTCTGACTTACTTGAACCTGTAACTCTTTTTGATGTTTGAAAAAGAAACAATATTAACATAATTTCTTTAATATGTGGCTGTCTATTAAAGTGTAGCTACATTTGCTCAGATTCTACATTACAATGCTTTTCATTTTAAGTGTGTTTCTTTGAATGATTAGTCAGAATGCTGTGACTTCCTCCCTTTTCAGGTGTGATTGGAGTAGGCTACTACTGTCCTCAGAGGGGTTTCTCGGAGGAAGTGACAGATGCAGTGATGAAGTTAGTGCCTCTGACACGCCGACTATGGCAGATGACCAAGATAAAAATGCTCCCTACACCTGCAAAATTCCATTATGTATTTAACCTTCGAGATCTTTCCAGGATCTGGCAGGGGATGCTGAGAACTACCTCAGAGGTCATCAAAGAACCGGACGTAAGTGATACGTGACAGAGAAAAACAATTAACATTGCTACTAACTGTGAGTCCTCAGTATTTTTATTAATTTATTTTTTACATGAATTATAAAAATATTTTTGGTCCTTTCATCATGCATATTCATTTTGTCACTGGTTTTCAACTAATGTAAGGAGAAAGTAAACACATCAGAAAATTTCAATTGTAAATTTTGATTAAATTAGGTTTATGTTTAGGGAGATTGTACAGGCAATCATTTTCTAATGAGTAGAATAAAAGAAGCAATTAATTTTGTTTTCCCATCATAAGGTATTTTTCTTATACTAAATAATGGGAAAATCATTAATTTTATTCTAAAATAATCTTCCTATTTTAAACTTGGTGTTTTAATTTTAAAATAGTTATTTTTATAAACACTCAGAATGAAAAAGAATCATTTTATTGCTAATCACCCATCATCTTTTCTTTCCATGTAACAAGATGCATCAAAAGAATTGTGTGTATTGGTAAAATTGAAAAGAAGCAGCAGAGTAGAAAATTCATTTAATTAAAAATGGGCATTTGTATATATGCTTGAATATGACAGTCCCTAGATTTTAAGAATTTTCTTCAAACTAGACATCTTATTAAATATTCAGTATGTCAAGGCCTGGTTACATGATAAGACTGAAGGAGGGTTGGCCTGTCTCCCAGTCTTCCTGGTTTTTTCTTTTTCTTTTGGTTGTACTGAGGATTGAACCCAGGATCTCACATGAGCTAGGCAAACAGTCTTCTACAGAGTTACAGCCCCTGATCCATCTCTTATCCTTTCTTGAGTTGAGGAAGTAGCTAAATTAAGCAAATGGACTTTAAGAGACTTCCCTAGGCAAACACAGATGCAGTTGAATTACCAACAAAACTGTTATTAAGCTCACCAAGTGTTGACTGTCAGATTCCTTGGCTTTGCCCCAGATGCTCAGAAATGAGTAACTACAAAGGAACATAACTCTTGAAGACTAGACATTTTGGAGAAAACTCATAATCTTTATAAAAGAGAATTAAGAGACAGTTTAGCAACAATGAATATTTTAAGTTGATTTTTTTCCTCAAAGTTATTGACAAATTAATGGGGGTGTGGATTGCATTTCTTAAATACTAGTTTCCTATTTGAGTAGCTATTTTAGGTACTTAACAGCACAAACAGTTCCAGAAACTGGCACTACCATAAACTATTTTCTTAAATGAGTCATTGAATATATTTTATTAAACTTTAATATTCTGAACATAGACTAGTATTTCATCATTGGTAACACAACCTTCTAACTTGCAAAATGTTAAGAAATGTTAAGAACCTTCACTAGTCTATTATATCAAATGGTGAACTTACACATTCGTTATTCTTGCTAAAGAAACAGGAGTGTTGTCCAATTAATATGATCAGCTTTTGGTTAACTTTGGGCTCTGGATTATCTGGATTTGGCATTGCTTTGTTCAAATAATCCAGATTTTTTTCACCACAAATTTTCTTCACTTGTGTTAATTAAATATACCATGTCATATCACAATATCTAAACACATTTAAGTATATTTTAAAATATAACAATATCTAATATATACACTGAGATATAAAGGTGTCTAAATTTATCTTTGTAATGTCTAAGCTGTATATATGAGAAATGTTTACACATTATATTTTGGCCACATGAAGATGGGTATCTATAAAGATATCTATAAAGACAATTTATCACAAACTTAAGACCTTTTCATAGAATTTAGTTTGCTGGTTGATCAGAGGAATTTTCTTTTTTGCCTAGAAATATTTTCTTTTAGAGATTGCAAAAGGATAAACTCTACCTTTCCTTTAATATACTTGAGTGAAACTAATGTGAAAAGAAATTTTAAAAATTTTACTCTTTAAAATGTTGCATCTTAAATAAAGAAAGATGATGTCTATAATTTCCCAGCTTGAATTTCCAGTTATGGCGTGGTGGGGTTTAATCACGTGTTTAAACTCTGCTTTGACAGGAGCTGTTAAAGCTGTGGAAACATGAATGCAAACGTGTGATAGCTGATCGTTTCACTGTGTTTGATGATGTGACCTGGTTTGATAAGACTTTAGTAAGTCTGGTGGAGGAAGAGTTTGGCAAAGAGAAAAAACTTTTGGTGGATTGTGGAATTGATGCTTTTTTTGTGGATTTCTTGCGGGATGCACCTGAAGCTACAGGTAAATGCGAAGTAGAGAGTGAAATTCTTCAGTAAGGTTCCCCAGGAGGAGTCCTGAAGAGAGAAGTTTAGTTTGGGAGTTTAAGTTTCTGCTTAGAAGACTTTACTGAGACAATCCTGGGGTATCGTTGGTACTCAGTAAATGCGGAATGAAAGGATGAATGTGCTATCTTGGAGTTCATAGATAAACTGACTTTGTGTTTGCCACTCTTGGGTGTTAAGGTAGAATAGGGAAGCTAGGTAGGGTAGAAGGAACT
>RJWT010033332.1:0-13911 GCA_004365215.1 Cuniculus paca
CATCGTTGCCTCTGCTGGCAGACAGGTTGGGTAGTGGGAGAGTCACATCCCAATTGAGCCTGACAGAGACCATGTGATATTTAAGCTTCTGTGTCACACTTAGTTCACTCCACATTGTGGTCTCAAATTGCATCCATGATGCAATAATGACTACTATGTTAGTCATTTTTCTCTTGTTGTTGGGACAAAATACTTAACATTCAAAGAGGGAAAGGTTTAATTGCTCACAGTGTGTGGTGGTTTCTATCCATTATCACCTGGCTTCAAGGCAGGGTGGCCCATAGCAGAGGGGCAACAGTTCATGGCAGTGGAAGATAGCAAAGCAGCAAGAGCAAAAGGAGAAGAGCAAGCCTCTTTTCCTCCCTTATATTGCAAAGAGGCTACCTGCCCTAGGGTGGGTGTAGGTAGCACTCACACCATCTCTGTGCCCTCCTCTTGCACAAGCTGAAAATGTTTACAAACTGAGGACCTTGGCCTCCTCCTGAATTGGTTAGTTAAACTTCTAAACTTCTCAGGTTGACACAGTGTGTCAACCATTACCCCAATGAATGCCTCAAGTTTATCTTTGTTTATAGGGGAGTACTACTTCTCCATTGTTGTTTGCAAAGTAAAATATTTGACACTTTATGGGGAAAACTGTAGCTGTAACACTTCCCATACGTTTGGGTTTACCAGTGGTGTGTCCCAAATCTTCTCAGATGTGAGTGTGGCAGGAGCTCTTGGTGCCCCACCCATACCCCTGCTGCTGGGCTCTGACTCAGGTCTGCTGTCTCTTGTCCTGAGGATATGATCCTAAGCCCCAGACCCTCTCTGTGCAGGGCCTGGGGATGGCTGAGTGCTGGGAATTAGTGTCCAGCAGCCCTCTGTCTGGGTTGGCCGATGGTACATAAATAAATGCCCCCGTGGCCCTGCTGTTTCCTTATAATTAGCGGAGTGCAGCATCTCAGTAACTGCAGTGGGGGCCCTGTTAGGAAAACAGGAAGAAAAGCAGAGGCATGAGCTCAACAGGGCAGATTCATTTCAGAACAAACCTGAGAGGGATGACCCTGGCCCTTAGACCAGTGCGGTAACTCTCGTGCAGGCTGCAAGGTGTTTTACAGTCATGAGCATCCAAGAGGCTGTGAAAAGAAATGGTCAAAGTGGGATTTTCAAGGGAGAAGAGTTCGGTGGAAAGGAGTCGGCTGCCTGCCAGGGATGAGGCTTGGGAAGGGACCGGTGGCAGCTGCCTGTCAGGAGTGGGGCTGGAGAATAATGCTAGTGATGTGGTCACTGGGCCTTGTCAGCCTGTGATTATCCATCTTTAGCAGCGGTAAAAGCATGCTGTGGTCGAAGAGGCAGAAAGCAGTCTCTGGTCAGCCTAGGATGGCAGTGGTCAGACTCCTTCAGTCCTGCGGCCCAAGTGCCGGGGATCCTGTGTCTCTGGGAGTATGGCTGCCTGCACTCCTCATCACTGCCTGATTCCAGATCCTGGTAGCACCTTAATGTTACCGGGTTTTGGGGTGCTGGAGTCTCCTAGAGGTGGCTTCTGGGATCTTTCTGTCTGGAGCAAAGAACTGGTGAAGGCACATGCAAATGGTAGCAAGAGTTTACATTTATTACAGGCCCTGCAGTGAGTTTGGGCCAAGTAAAAGAAGAAAAATAAGTATGCTCTGTAGGACAAGATCAGGCTACCATGAAAGTACACTACAGCAGACAGCTCGATGTGCACTGTCCTTTTGTGTGCCCCCACCCTAGGCCAATGCCAGCTCTAGGCAGTCCTAGCGAATGCCTGCTGGAGCCCTGAGTGCTCGGAGAAGCCCACACAGCGCTCTCCCGGGACTGGTAGTTAACGGTCACGCCTGCTTCCCTGCTCGCTTTGCCACACCCCATCTTCTGCTTCACCAGTCCCGTCGCTGGCCAGGCAGTGCCTGCTGCCCCAGCTGAGCCTCCCGGAAGGTTGGTTCATCCCGTCTTCATGGCTCATGTGCCTGGGCCAGCAAGGTAATCTCTGCTTAGGCTCAGAGCTGAAAAGCAGTTTCTCCTGGGTTTCTCCTTTTGCCCCACATGGCACATTATTTATAGTATTAGCAAATTCATGGATTCTCAGTCTTTGCCCTTTCATTTACACCAATTGGCTGTTTACTGTGTTAGGCCTTATTCTAAGTGTTCTGCTGATATTAATCAATTTGATGATCAGAACCACTCTGACTCCAGGAAGCATTTTCTACTGGTTTCTTCACTTGAAAAATGAAGAAACAAGGGCCAGGAAATCAAAAAGCCTCACCCAGGGAGAGATGGTGCTGTCCTGTGTCCACCCGAGAGCAGCAACCAGTACTTCCCTGTCTTGTGCTGGATCACCTCAAATGCTTCGGGCATAACCAAGGGCAGAGGAGGTTCACGGTTCCTCTTTTCTCACTCGTGCCTGACTCTTCCAGTGACACATACTCCACCACGTCTTTTATTCATTTCTCTCCCCAGTAGAACACCTGTGCCTTGGATTTTCAAGACACCAAGTCCAAGGCTAGAACTTTCAAAGGCTCAGCCTCGGAGACTGTGTCCCTTGGCTGCTGCAGGAAAGTAGGATGTGAACCTGAGAGACAGCAATGAACTGACCCACCTTCTGCTCTTTTGGAAAGCGTCTGAGGCCTGTACCCATGCACCTACAGAGTGTCTGGTGCCACACAGCTGGTGGAGCACAGCTCTACCCCCACAAGGCCCCACTGAGAAGAATGTGGAAGGCGGGAGCAGCAGCCTTGTGAGACCACAGGATAGGCGTCAGCCTAGCAGAACTGCTTCAACTTCCTCTCCAGAAGACCTAACCCAGCTCTGTGAAAGCAAAGTAAACAGAACTCCAACCAAGAGCAGCTCCAGGAGGTGATGTTGGACATTACTCCAGGGCAGGAAAAAATAAAAGCAAAGCAAGGAAAATGGAGGGAGGAGGTGGCAGCTGTGACACAATAAAGAGCGTATTTTTGCCATTTTTCCCCAAGTAGGCTTTTCCTTGTTTCTTGAGTTCTTCAATTTGTTCCTTTAGATCTCATGCATTAGCTATCTATTTTAAGAATTTGTTCTCTCTACAGCAAATGCTTCTTTCCAAAGCAAATACTGATTTTTCTTTGAAGGAAGAGATGTGTGCCCTTTTCTTTTAAAGCAAAATGTGCTTTTGACAGCAAGACATTGAAAATATTCTAGAAAGTAATAGCAAATATGTGGAATGCGTATTTTAATTTCTTTAAAAATGCGTTTGACCTATAAACAGAAAAGTAGATGACCCAGCCTCTCCTCAGGACACTCACTGGTATGACATTTGACACAGGGCAGTACAGCATGCACACTCAGAGCATACTCAGTGAATACTGTTAAAGTTACCTAGTTTTTCTATCATTAAGTAAAAATTAAGTTTAAACCATTAAAAATATTTTTCTCTTGTATCTCAATTGACTATCTAATACGTGATCTATGAAGAATTGGTCTCAACGGGTAGGAGTGTATTGGGGGCCACGAATTCACAATGGCTAATTTTGCATCCTTCCTGAAGGGATAAATGGAGGCTTGGGATTATGGTGTCACTCTACTGAGACTTCCCATTGACTCTTGGGATGGACCATGCTCTCCTACCCACTAAGACTAAACTAAGACTACTAAAATGAAAAGTTTCACACCAGAGCAAGATCCTTCTTAGCATAAGATCATCTCCGCCCTCTTGAGTCATCCCAGGATTATCCTTTGCCTGCAGTGTCATTGACGTCTGACTCTTCTGCCAACCTGAAATCTTTGCTAGCCCCTCCTATCATTGTATACACCCATTTCATTGTACATACCCAATAAATAGTGCTGGCTTGGAGTATCTCTGCCTGTTCTGAGGCACTGACCTCCCAGCCCCCACATCATTAATTACTAAGTTTGTCTCTTTCTTATTTTATCCTTCACCATACCATTCATACAGGCAGTTGGGGATCTTTGACCAGGTCACCAATGTTAGGGTTTTCTGGCACAATAGAGAAGCAAAAGGAAATAAAAAGAATACCTTTATTGAGGACATGGAGAGGAGCACACAACTCTTGGGGTTGGGCTTTCTCCTCTGCCAGATACAGAGGAAACTGAGGACTTCTGACTGGAAGCAGCACTTGGGACAGACATTAATGACATGCAAGGAACTGATCGGAATTCTCTTCATGCACACAGAAAAGGAAAGAGGAAGTTGTAATCAGGGCTGAAGGGGAAGGAGGAGGAAGTAGTCATCAGGGTAAGTGTTGTTTTTGCTTTGGCCTTCCCCCATGTTAGACCACTGCCATGATGTCCAGTAATTTATACTAGGACAGAAATCTTTCACCTGACAGGAGTGCATTTGAGTACTCATCCCTCATATATTCATACCTATTAATTTAGAAATTTTCTGTGTTTTTACTTATAAATATATTTTTATATATACACACACTGGTAATAAAAAAGGTAACAATTTAAAACATAAAGTCTAATTAATTTTTTTGTTCCTCCAAGTAATGGAATGCTCTTGAACGTACTACAGCTTACACATTCTTTTTTCAGGGTCCAATTTGGGGGAATTAAAATGTTCTGGAGAAGACATTGTATATTTAGCATAAGATCATCTCAGCAATGAGTGTCTTCCAAGACTTGGAAGATGAAATAATGTTTTTCACCTGAGAAAATGCGACTCTATATTTTCAATATTTTAGTTCACTGTTCCCCATCTCTTTACCTTGTCCTGGCTTCCTTCTAATTTTCGGCATGTGTTATTTCAGTTTCTTGCTAATCTAACTTTAAATGGCATGCCAAGACTCCAGACCTAGTTTGCTCCATTTACATCTATCTCTCGGCACCCTATACAAGATGGCCTGGTCTCACTCCTACAATGCCCTCCCAATTCTTTCTAGTCATAGCTTTGCTTTTAATTTAGCAAGGCTCAGGATATCTCACTTTGTTGTGGTAGTCCTTAGAGACAGAATAATAGTGTCAGTAATGTCCACATCAATACTCAGGAAATTTGATTATGTCATCTCATATTGCAAAGAGACTTTGTAGATGTGGTTAAGGACCTTGAAATGAGAAAATGATCCTAGATTATTTATGTGGGCTCAAAGTTCTCATGAGGGTCTTTACGAGGGAAAAGGATGAGGCTGAAGAGTTAGAGAGATGTAATAATGGAAAACAAGATGCAATAATGGAAGCCAAGTTTGAAGTGATTCAGGGCTACAAGCCAAGGAATGAGAGCAGCCTCTAGAAATTTAAAGACGATAACTTGATTGTAGCCCACTGAGACCTTGTCTGCTTCTGACCTGCAGAACTGTATTAAACTAAAATAAATACTTTAAACCACCTAAGTTTACAGTAGTTGAAAAAACTGAACATTGAGGTTTAAGCACCCCAATAGATGTCACAAAAAAGCAAAGACTGGGTATAGGAGGTACCCAGCCCTGATGTTTTAGATTTCACTGGCTTCCATATGGGAAAGGTCAGAGCTACCTCACAGGGACTACGATATTTGACGGTTGGAGGAAAGATGGGAAGATCAAAATACCCAAACTTTCCTAGGGAAGGTGATGTTTTCTGTGTCACTATGATCAACCGTCCATTTCTGATAACCCCAGACGGGGAAACCTGGACCTTTCCCTAAGGAGTGAGCCCAGTCTTCTGCTTCAGCAGGCTTGGGTTTCCCCAAGCATCTTTCAGATCCCCTCAGTTCTGGACAAGAGAGTATTAGAGCAAGGTTTGACAGATGAATCTATGTACCATGAGCGGACTGGAGACCTTGCCATGAGAAGTCTCACTTGGGTTCTGCAGTTGCCTTCCTCCAGATTTTAAATTTGCCTAGAAGGTATTTCTGTCCATAGGAAACTGTGACCTAACTTGAGTGCAAATGGAATGTAACCTACGGTAGGAACAGGGAGTAGGTCTCAGCCAATCACAAGAGGCCAAGTGTTCAAATAAGACAAATGCAAGCTGGAAGGAATCAGGTTGCTCCATCTCCCTTCTGTTTTCTTTAGATCACTTCCTTGTCTCTGGAGATAAACATAATCTTCCTATGTGGTAGGATGGGGTGTTCTGAACCATTTTGTTCCAGGCTGGTACCTAATTATGAAATCACAAATAAAGTCAGTTGAGACTTGCAAAATTTGACTTGTTATAATTTTGTCTTCTTACAGAAAGAAGCACTGAGAATTTCCAGATTTTATATCTGATCACCATTTACTTAAGCCAATTTACAAGACACTCATAATTATTCCTAAAAATTAAAACAAAACAACCTAGGAAATTCTAGGCCCATAGCCACTAGTTTTCCCCTTTATTTCTCTCATATTTTATATTGTAACCCAACTATCATCAGACAGAATCTAAGGAGATTCCCCCTCCTCAACAAAAGTGTCACCAGTTTTATTTAGATGTCCCCTCAAAGCCTCATGCACTCACAGGTGGGGCTTTGGGGAGTGAATGGATCATGGGTATGTGACACAGGAACATAGGTGTGTGACAGTGCATCAATCCACTGGTTGGCTGAGCATAGTTCTGGTTGTGGGTAATAGATTTACTGAAGAAGAAAGACCCATCCTGGGTGGGAGTGGCATCAGCTAATAGGCTTATAGACTGGATGGAATCAAAAAGGTAAGGAGAAGGAAGCCTTGTTGCTTCTTGCTTGCTATGCCATGGACTGCTACTCTTCTGCCATGCTGTCTTGCCTTGGAGCAGCCAACTATGGACTGAAATCTCTATAAATGGCAAAGTAAAATAAAAATAAATCTATTCTCCTTTAAGTTGTCAGTCTCGGATATTTCATCCCAGAGATAAGAAAGTAACTAAAATAGAGGGGGTGGAGACTTTGGCTCACTTGTGGTAGGTTCTTACTCTTGCATTGGAAAAGTATTTCAGGGTGTGTCAGTGGCAGGCATAGGCAGATTCTCATCAGAACTGAAGATGTACACACTCGGAAAGACTGTGGGTACCATAGTCTAGGGTTGGGGCATTATGTGATTATTTTGGAACTTATTTTGTTCCACAATTTTGGAAAAGATGACTAGACTTGTGTTTGTGTAAGAAAGATGGCTGAGGTTATGTTTGTCACTCGATGTAGAGTTTGCAAATAAAAACAACATTTTATCAAATGCTTCTGTTTGTGAACCAAATTGTTTGCAAACAAAAGCATTTGTGAACTGAGATAGCAATCCATCCTCAAAATGAATGATCTAGGGTGCTTAATTTTTGGCATTTAAAACTTTAACAAGTTTGACACTTGCCTACTGTCTGTTTCCTTAAAGTCTTGCTGCCCATTAGTGGACTAAAGCAAAAACTATCAACTAAGTTAAATGACAAGCCATTTATGTGAGTTTGAAATTTAGGGAGTTTGATGCTTACTAGGGCTGGTTTTTTTGAGACTGAAACTGTGGAATTTATGGAGTAGTATTTATGTAGGAGATTGGGAAGTGACGAGCCGGCAGGGCAAGTGGGCATGACCTGCCAGTCACTGAGATAAGGAAAGTGGGCCCAAGCCCTGCACCAATCAGAGAATGATGTCTTCAGTTCTTCTCTTGAGAGATCATGCAGGTTTTTGATAGGACAGCCAGAGGAGTGGGCGATACTAAAGATGGTGAACTTGCACTGCTTGTAAGAGGCAACTGTTTAGTTTTCCATGGGAGTCTGACTAGCTCCCGCTTTAACTGGGTGTATAAAATGGCCCTTTCAGATGGAAAATACTGCTATAGTCGCAACTCCAAGTATATTTGCAGAACAATTCTAGATTATTATGGTAATAACAAGCCTGCCATTCCTTTGCTATGCAAATCTTACACATTTTAACTGAGTAAATACTTCCTCTCTGCCTACTGGGTTGATTTAAATAACAAAGATGTGGATTGTAAAGAGTGGGCTGCTTTGGCTGAAGAAATTGTAGAATAAAGTTTAGAATAAAATGATCACCCTCCCTAAGTGGTTTAGCAGCTGTCACAGAGGAAATAGATTCAACAAAACATGGGGTCCCATGAAACAAAATCGAACTTTGGTGTCTGACTAGAAGATGAAACCTGGAAACTTGGGGATTTGACTTTAAATTTTTCTTTTCTTTTTTGTTTTTTATGCTTTAATAAAAAAGTGGGTGCACTTACCTCCAACATCAGTGTGTGTGCATACATGTGAGACCCAAAAGCTATGCTGGTGAAAATGGTTACCTACAAATTTAGATAAAAGCTTGCTTTCTTTCTTTCTTTCTTTCTTTTTCTTTCTTTTGTCTCAAGTATTTGCAAGCTGTTTCTGTCTGCAGGCAGGGGAGAGGAAAGGCAGTCTGGGAACACTTTATGGCTCCTTCATTATGCAGATAGATATATTAGTTTTCAATTACTGCTGCAACAAATCACTAGTGAGAAAATAAAATGAAAATTGCAGTGAAAGCAACACTGAAAGAGCCTTTCAGAATGGGTCGGAAGGCCATTAGGAAACACGGCTCATGCAGGACTCCCGCTGCTGCCTGAAATATAAAATTTGGTTACCGCTACTGAGATAGGAGATTAGGCCATCTGTCAAAGTCATGGAGAGCAGGGCATATGTGCAAACACGGGATCCAGCAGGACTCAGTAGTTCCTGAGCTCCATGTGGGGCCAATCAGAGAAGTGGTATTTTTAATCCTTTTTTCTTTTTAACCTCTGGTATGAAATCAAGCGAGTCTTCATTAGGACAGTTTAAATCTGACAACAGACCAAGAGAGTTTTTGATAGGACAACTGTCCCAATGCCTTATTCTATAAGAGTGAGGTCAGTTTAGGAATTCAATACAAAATGCTCTCTTCAATATCTTTGTGGCCACTGTCTGTTCACCAGCCTGCTCTCACTCTGCAGAGTATACTTCTTTTCTACATTCAGCAAATTTTCATTTTCTCTGTGTCTCATCCAGTTCTTTGTTCAGGACAACAAGAAACTGGAGAGAATTCTACAGGACCCATCACACTCTTATTTGGGCACAAGCATCCAGATTGTCCTGGAGGCCTGGAAAATTACACTGTGCCAGAGGCTGACGATGTGATGCAAGAGCTTACTCTTCTCTTGTGGACATTATCTGCCCTAGTGATATTGCTAGGGGTGATGGGGTCCTGGACAGGTCTCTGGGTTTTTGTGTGTGATAAACAAAGTACCAGGTGCAGCACGTGACAGTAAAGAAAAAGCATCAAAGTTTAATGAAATGTATTCAGATGGTGGTCGTAAGGCTCAAATTGGACCTGACTTTCCCAGCTCCCAACCTGCTGCCAGCAGAGGTGCTGTTCTCAGTAGGGAACTCAGCTCAGCACCACAGCTGTCATTGGCAAGCACAGAATGTCATAAAAGAGATAAAATAGACAAGGAATCTTACAGATCCTGGGACATATGGGAACCTCAGAGGATATCTGGGTCACCTGAAAATTTATACTGGATGCTTCAAGGACTCTGCCCACTGAGGTGCAAGACAGTCAGAGAACTTTGACCACAGATGTTTATTAAAATCTTCCCCCTTCATGTCCCCTGCCTTCTTTCTGTCCCTATAAAAGAGGCATGCTCCTCTTTGTTCCCTACAGATGGCCTTATCACTCTCTGTCTGCCTGCACCAAGGCATAATAAATTCCATGCCATGTTGCCCCTCTACAAGCCTGGTGGGCTCAGCTGGTCTTTGTCTCTCATGCCATGTGTTTCAGTGGTATGCTCAGAGTAAGTGTGCTCATGCTGGTGGAAAGGAAAATAGCAAAAGCAGTGAATATGTTGGGATTAAAATTTTTAATTCCTTCCTCTCTTCCTCCCTCCTTTCCCCTTCCTTCTTCCCTCCTCTCTCTCTCTCTCTCTCTCTCTCTCTCTCTCTACTTGGCTTTTGTAATTCGATCCTGGTTGTTGCCTGTTGTGTTTGCTATGTAAATGTAAAAAAATGATTTAAATGTTCACCCAGTATAAGGCACCTCCCACCAGGTCTTCCAAAGCATGATGACAATGTGATTGACAGGGTGCTGAGTCACATCAGCTGTGTCTACTGTACATGCCTTTTTTCATACTTCACTCATAATCAGATGCATGAGATATTATCCATATGCATGAACCCTCAATGAGCTTTGGGTGAAGAAAGTTTACTGTGGGTTATGTTGGAAAGTTTGACATGCTTGTATCTTGACTTGGAAATTTGAAATCTTCTACAGAGAGCCTAGGGGTCTTTGTCTTTCTTATTTCTGCCTTTAGGTAGAGGTCCTTGCATTTAGACTAAGGTCAGGGAGGTTGGCCCTGGGACACTGACCAGGTTTAGATGAGTGGAGGAGACTGGTTCCATAGCCCCATGTTATGGTTTGTGTCTAGGTGGCCCCCCAAGCCTCATGCAGTCATGGAGGTGGCTGAGTCTAGTGCTTGTGATTGGTTTGTTGTCTAGCACTGGGATTAGTGGTGCAAGTGCTGTACCCACCCAAGGGCAGAGCCAGCATACTTTATAAGGGGGGAAAGAAGACATGCTTTTCTCTTTTTGCCCTGTTCACTCTTGTTGTCTGTGGCCACCATGAATGGCTGCCCCTCAGCCATGCTAGCCTGCCTTGGAGTCAGCTGAGTATGAACTGAAATCTCCAAAAACTGTAAGAAATAAACCTTTCCTTGCCTCACTTTGGGCATCAGGTATTTTGTCTCAACAATGAGAAAAAAATAACCAAGACACCCCAATTGTACTATCTATATTAGAACCAGGTTCTTAGGTAAAGAAATAACATGAAGATCAAGCCTAGAGGCAATACCGGCAAAAGAAGGGCTTTTAATGGGGACTTCTGCTCAAGCCAGAAAAGAGTTGTAAGTATGACAAAGAGAAGGCCAGGCCAGTGGCTCTTTGACAAAGGAAAGGGCTAAGTAATCCCTCCCAAAAGTTTTCATCCATTCTGGGCGTATTAGTTCTTGCCTATAATTCCAGCTGTACAGGATGTTACCAAGTAGCTCCTAGAAACTAGCTCACCAAATAACCATTACCAACTTTTGTGGTTCTTGCATTTTCTTCTGGAGTTGAATTCCAGCTTCTTCTCATCTTGAACAAAGAATTGAATGATATGAGAAAGAAAAAAAGTGATGTTTATTTAAAAGAGTAAAAGTGAAGAGTGAGAGAGAAACTAGCTTGGCAGAGTGAGTTTGAGACAAGTGAAAGAGGAAAAAGCAAAATAAAAGGACATCCTGGAGGATGCATGGCAGGCTAACATGAGGAAAGCCATGAAGCATACTCTTTGTGGTGCCTGTATTTTTATGCCATCCAAATCTTGAGAAAACCCATGAGAATTTCCACATATAGATCTTGAAAATTGGCCCTGGGATCCTGCACTCAAGGCTGAGGTCAGTTCTAAGCCTATCAAGAACCTATCAAGAACCTGCATAAGTTCCAAAAGAAGTTCATGTACAGAGTTTTAGGAAATACTCTATGCATGTGTCCTGGGATTTTGTAATTAATGGGTCATGCTAACTTCCCCAGAGAGCTTTCCCACACCCTAATCTCCTGCCTCATGTCTCCCCTGAGAGATACAATTTCCATAATTCTTTATGGGGTGCTGAGAAGTGGTGGTGTCTGTTTTCTACAAATTCTTCAAGCTGGAGGGTGCTATATGCCCTAACTAGTGGGGATCATGTGCTCCCCAACTACCTTGGGATGCTGTGGCTCACTGATTAGTTTGAAGAAAGAAAACAATGAGAAAAAATTAATGACTGTCTTGGTTACTTTTCTCTCATTGTTGAGACAAAATACCTGGTGCCAAACATGAAGGAAGGAGAGGTTCATTTCTTACAGTTAAGGAGGTTTCAGTTCATACCCAGCTGGCTCTAAGGCAGGATGGTGTGGTTGAGAGGCAGCTGTTCATGGTAGCCTGCAAGCAGCAAGTGCAAACAGGGCAAAGGAGAGGAGGAGAAAACATGCCTTCTTCCCTCCCTTATATGCCGACTCCACCCCTGGGCCGATGCAACACACACCACTAATCCAAGCGCTAAACAATGAACCAATCACAAATGCTAGATTCAGCCTCTTCCATAACTGCATGAGGCTTGAGGGGTCACCTAGACACAAACCATAACATTCCACCCCAGGCCTCCAAAAGACTCATGTACATCCTTTATACAAAAGACATTTAGCTCATCTCCAAGAGTTGCCAAAGTCTTAAAATTTTCAGCATTGCTGAAAAGTCCAAGTCTCCTCTGAGATCTAAGGCAAACTCTTAGCTGCAAGCCCTTGTACAAATGAAAACAAAGTTAAACACTTACAACATTCAATGGCACAAGATATGCATTACCATTCCAAAGGGTACAAATGGGGATACAAAAGAATGGGGCCAAAGGAAGTCCAAAATCCAGCAGGGCAAACATTAAGTCCTGGATTTCCATGCTCAGCATCTGAAGCAATTTGGTTGCAAGCTCCAAAAGGCTTGAGTGACTCCACCCCCATGGCACTTCTAAGGGTTTTAGCTCTCAGGGTGTCTCTTGTAGGGCCACTCTTGTAGGTCTACTCAGCTCTTGCAACTTTCCTTAGATGATCCACACTCCTGACTTTTCAAACTTCTGGGTTCTCCACTGCATCTTTGGCTTCACACTCACAGCTTCACACACTGCCTTCTCAGGGGCACACTGTCTGACCTCCCAGGTCCTCTGAAACTGGGGTGGAAGCCTTTTTAGCCTCAGAACTTATGCATTCTCCATGTGCCTAAAACTAGCACCATGTGGATGCTGCCAAGGTCTGCTGCCCGCTGGAGCAGTAGCCAGGCTTTCCTCTCTCTTGGCCATAAGGGTCAAGCACCTGGATTTCTGGGCACTCTGAACTTGATTGTGAGGAACAGATTCTCTATGCCACTGACATTATGGAACCTGGTGTGGCTGCCACCATTCTAGAACCTCACGTGGCCTCTGTAGCCATTCTGGAGCGTAGGGTTCTGCAACTTTCTCCCCCAGGCAAAGTCTTTCACTTTTGTAGCTTTCGGCTTGCAAAGGGTGGAGACTCGCTGCTTCCCAGGATGCCCCCAGACCATCTTTTTTATTTCTTTGTTCCTTCTCAGCAATTGAGGTCTCAGCTCTGTCTTTACAGTTCACAGCTTTCTGACGAAACTCACAATGTTTTAAATCACCATGCTGGGCTCTTTGCTCTTGATTTCTAACATAAATCTGGCTAAAAGCCCCCAACAATAGCCATGCCACAGCCTCAACATTCAACTACCTCGAAATTTCTTTTGCCACATTAATCAGTCTGTTGCCCTTAATCTCAATCTCAGGCAAAGTCTCTGGACATGAGCAGAATGCAGACAAACTTTCTACCAAGCCATACCTCACACTGTGTGGAGTCCAACAACCAATGCAGTCCTTCCTCCCAGCAGAAACCTCCTAAGCCTGGCTCTCTATCCACCTTCTGGTTTCCTGAGCTCTGACCAGAATCTCCCCTGCAGAACTGCCTAAGCTGTTCCAGCTCTATGCATTCAGACGACATCTCTGAACCTTTCCAAACTCTTCCCACAAGCCATTCCCAAAGGCTCTTGAACCACATGGTCAAGTACAGTCACAGCAATGATCCCAATCCACTGGTACCAAATCTGTATTAGTCAGGGTTTTACTAGAGAAAACAGACACTACATGAGATACACAAATGTATAAGAAATTACAAGGTTGGCTTATGATGGTAAGCCACAGAGTCAGATGAGGAAGCGTGCAGAGGGTGTCTGCATACTGAAGGCTGAATGATTCAATCCAAGGTCTGGAGTTCACCCCAATGTCCCATGCAACTCTGCACCAGCAGGCCAATGGGTCTGCAACAGAGAGCCAAAGGGTCTATGTTGGAAAGCTGAAAAGTCTGCACTAGAAGCCAGGAGACAACGTCCAAGCTGAAGGTGAAGACTAGAGCTCCTCCAAAGAATGGAATTCATTCATCCTTCCTCTTTCCCTTTTATACCGTCCAGGTGATGAGCCACCCTAGGGTGGGTCTTCT
>RJWT010033333.1:0-13924 GCA_004365215.1 Cuniculus paca
GTTATGGCCCTCTTGCACTGCATTGTCTCTGCCATGCTATTTTCCTGCCATCGGCTCCCTAGTTTTCCTCTCCATCCAATCGACCAGCCCCACTAGATGGTCCCCCTCGGCCATTGTTACTGAGACCATGGTCCTTTTTATCTCTTTCTAGAATGTCCTTTAGTATTCTTTGTAGGGTTGGTTTGGTGGTCATGAATTCCTTGAGTTGTTCTTTGTCATGGAAGTATCTTGTTTCTCCATTAATTTTGAAAGAAAGTTTTGCAGGGTACATCAGTCTGGGTTGGAGGTTGTTTCCTTTCAGGACTTGCATTACTTCACTCCAGCCTCTTCTTAATTTGATGGTTTGTGCTGAGAAGTCTACTGTGATTCTGATGGGTTTTCCTTTATAGGTGATCTGTTTCTTTTCTCTAACAGCTTTTAATATTCTGTTCTTGAGTTGAATTTCTGGGATCTTGATTATTATATGTCTGGGTGTAGATTTGTTTTGGTTATGGCTAGCTGGAGTTCTATGTGCCTCACTTATTTGAATGTCACTTTCTTTTTCCATGCTTGGGAAGTTCTCAGAAATTATTTCTGTAAATAAGGTCCTGATGTCATTTGTCATGACCCCTGCTTTTTCACTCACATTTTTAATTCTTAAGTTATGCTTCTTTGAGTTGTCTAGAGGCTGTTGAATTGTTACTTCCTGAGTCCTTGTTATTTTTAAGAGATCTTTCCTTTCATGATCACAAGCTGCAAACCTGTCTTCAAGGTTTGAAAGTCTGTCTTCAGTTTCTTTCAAGTGGTTTTTCCGGCTTTCAGTGGAGTTTTTAATTTTCTGGATATCTCTTTGAATCTGTTTCATGCATTCTAAATCTCTCTTATATTGTTCATTCATGGTTTCCCTCATTTTCCTATGCTCTATTTTTTTATGTGTCTTCTTTAGAGACGCTTAGTATTTCTTTTATTATGTTTTTCATTTCTTCTTTTACCTGGGATATAATTTGTGTTCTAATTTCTCTTATAGCTTCATGAAGTTGTTTCTTCACTTCAGTTGACAATACTTCAGACATTTCAGGTGTGTGACTCCCGATCTCCTCCATGTTTACCTCTCTTGGACTTGCACTGCTTGGGTTGGGCGCCAGAGATTGCCCTCTCCCTCTTCATCTTGGCATATTCCTGATTTCTTCCACACACATGGGTAGTGTGGTCCCAGGCACCTCAAGCAGTGGCCACAACTTCTCTGAAGTGAGCCTGTTGAGCTTTTCTGGCCAGTGCTGGCTACAAGCATCTGATGGTGGGCGCCCGTGACTCTGCACTGAGCTGAGTACCAGTGCACAAGGGCCCCCGGCATTTGCACAGGAGCAGAACTGGCCAGTGCCTGTGGATCTAAACTGGTTAGGAACCTACTCTATGTTGTCTGTAAGTGCACGGGAGCAGAACTCAGTCCAAGCAACTTCCGTGGATCCACCCCCAACCTGGAGCTGCTGGAGGAAGCCTGTCAGCAGTTCTGGCCCCAGGCTTATCTTGCTGGACTCCAAAATGGCTCCCTCCAATCCCGTAGCAGGATTCAGTCCCCTGCACTTACCACTAACCTACGCAGATCTCCATGTCCGCCACTCTCTTCCACTGCTACACCTCTCCGCAGAAACCTCTGGGGTTGACCAAGACTGTGACCATGACCCTATGTCCCCAGGTTCAGCAGCTCTTATCACAGGGTGAGTCAGGCTCCAGGCTAAGGTGCCACCAGCTGCCACCTTCTTCTTTGTTTAAATTCTTCTTTTTATTCTCTCTGTGGGCTTCAATTCATATTTTAGATTCTTCCTGGATCCAGGGGACCCACTTCCTTCCTTCTTGTCCTCTCCGTGATGCTGTATTCCAGCACCTAAACTGTTTCTCTCAGAGAGACTATTTACTCTGCTGTTTACTGTTTCACCATCTTTCTGGAAGCAGTCATTCTTAATCATACCTAGAGACTAGGGTCAGGCACTTGGGTGAGGATGCATATCCTTTAAATTCCAAAAGCCTGATTTATCTGTGTATAGCAGTGTGCTGTGTTGCACATGTGCAGTGTTTTTTGTTTTTTCTGTTTTCCCCACATCACTTTCCTGGTTATACCGTATTTTTGGTGGTAAGACTTGCTCTGAGCACAACTTCCTGTGAACTTAAATAAATTCAGCTGCTTTCCACTTGCCACTGGGTTTGTGCCATTGGGTTCATTGCTCATCCTACACAAGAGCCTAAATTTTACCTGCTGAATTCATCACACCATAACTGTGATACATTTTAACAAGTGCATCTCCCCATTATTTGATAGTTACTCAAACTTAACTCAAAATTGCCTTCTGGTGGGTGCCTCCCCACTCACACCAAGTATACCCAAATAATTTTTGGAATCCCAGCAGGGCAAAATGTCTAACAGAAGTGAGGCAGGAAATTAGGGCATGGCAATGCTGGCTGGGGAAACAGGTGTTAACCTGTAATTACATAATCCCAGGACACATGTGCAGAGTAGTTCTCAAATTCCTGCACATGGATTTCTCATGAGAACTCTATCAGATTTTCCACAGGAAGGCTCAGACCTGATGTCAGTCTGAGAAGTGGGTAATATGAAAAAGACAGACCACAATGAGTTTTTGCCACTGTGCTGGCTCATCCATGGTGGCCCCGCCTCATGCTGTAGGGTACATTTTTCCTACCAACACGTGGCCTAAACTTGCTAGGCAGAGCCTATTTTTTTCCTACCTTTAATAAAAGTTTGCTACCATTCAGACTAGTCTTGACCAATTTTTTGCTCAAGAGGGAACCTAGAAACCACCTCTAAAAGACTCCAGTACTCCAAAACCCACACAAAAGCTCAGGGGCCTTGATCAGTTTCACTCAGTTGTGTGAATACAGTAAAACTAAAGTTACAGAGAGAGTGTTCTGATCTTGTCAGTGGGTTCCTTTGGGGGGAACGTGGCAATATATCCTAAATATTATGTCAGCGCTACACAGTAACAGTGAATTTATGCAAATAAAACAGAAGAAATGCTGGGGGATGTGGCTCAGTGAAAGAGCACTTGCCTAGCTGGGTTTGAGCCCCAACACTTTTAATATGACTGAAAGATCAAATGTAGCTGGTTGTCAAAAGGGAAAGAGAACTTTTCTCCTCTTTTTTTCTTTTAAACAGCATTTATTCGAGAAAACTCATAGAAAAACCCCGTGTCTTCGATTCATTCTCAGGTCACTTAAAGAGCTATACAAGCATCCTGCCAACATTAGAAATCGCGAATGTTTTTTCTGGAATTAGCTCTCAGATTGGTAAACCTCAGAGGAGAGTAGCATCTCTCTTTTCTGTGGTCTTGGAGTTTCCTCCTGGTACCTTTCTCTCGACTATAGACGTTTGCTTGTCATACAAAGAAGCTTTGATTTTCCTCTGGATAAAGGTAACGAACCAGCACTGACAATCACCTGGTCATTGAGGCGGCTTCTGGAGGAGCCACGTGGAATGCAGAGCCAAGGGGAGTCCAGGACTTTCATCCAGGACGAGTTGCCCTTTAACCTAAGACAGTGTGCGCTCCTTAGTGATTCACGTGATTGGCCCTAGTCTTGTTTGTTACGTATTCCACGATGAAGCTGTTTTCTGCATTGTCTGCAACCTTGCACAGGATTTTATGAGTTGGCAGCAAAGGTATTATTAATCTTCCCCATCACCACTACTACCACCAGCTGTGAAGAAATCACTGGGCAACAACATTGATGTATTATTTCAGCTTCAAATCAAAGTGATTCATCATTGGTTGTGTGATCTATATATGCTACAATTTCTTATTTTTTTTTTCATCCTTGGAAAGCGTAGCTGAGCATTTGTGGTACACCAGTACTGTTCGTTCCTCGGAATCTGGGTTCTAACCACAGGGTCGCAGGCCTGGAGAGGACTTGGGCTTCAGGATGCAGCTGTGCAGCGGTTTCCAGACAGCAGGGGGCTGCAGAGAAATGCAAACTAATGCAGGGCTCCGGGGACCTTTGCTTATATGCTAGCGCGCCTGTACTGCTAGATCAGGTAAAAGTCCCTATACGTGTTCTTAATTCTGGTGGCTTTTTGGAAACATCGTCCCAGTACTCCTCCAAGAATTTGGCGCGGTGCTGGGACGCGCACTTCCGGTGCGCTTCTGCGCATGTGCGCTTCGCTCCCGTCGTGCCTCCACGCACGCGCGCCGTCTCCCGTCTGCGCTCGCTTCCGGTGCGTCCTAGTGCCCAGTGCGGTGGCTGCCAGCCTTTGGCCTCCTCGGCGCTATTCGCGGAGCCTGTGGGGCCGGCGATAACTAGCAGGGCAGCACCAGGCGGGCGCTAGCTGTGTGGTCCAGGGTCCGCGCTGCCCCGGAGGCTCGAGTGGGACCGAAGCGCGAGCGCCGGGCCCGTGGTGGAGACCCGAGGGCCGGGCGGCGGTGAAGGCACCTGGCGCGGCGTGCAGCGACCTCGGCGGCCAGGCCGACTCTGCGGGACGGTGAGTCCTGGGGGCAGGTTGGGCCCGAGTCGGAAGTAGCGGGTCGGGCGAGGGGATGGTGGCGGCGGGCTCAGCCCCGCCCGGATCCCCCAGGGACAGCGCGGCCTCGGCCTGAAGGGGTGGGAAGGGGGGCGCCACCTCCGGGTAAGGTGGGAGCGCGTGGGCCAGGGAGCATGGGCTGGCTCCGCGGGCCGAGGCACTCCGCCGGAGGATCTGCGGGATGTGTCCCGCGGAGGAGGCGTCCCCGGCCTCGGCCGCGGGTGTCGATTTGCAGTCCCTCCGCTGCACCCCGAGACCCGTTCCTCCTCCACTCCCGGCTCCAGATTCTCCCAAGGTGTCTGTGGGTTCCGTCAGACCCCAGCTGTCTGTGGGCTGAGCCCCCTCAGGTGTGCCTTTATAGACTCAGTGCAGTGCAGACACGTCTCGTTTAGTCGGTTGGTAGAGGAAGAGGTTGAGGTTGAGCCTGAGCAGGTGGGTTTCCGGGCAGGGCTGTTCTGTTAGGACTCAAACTCCCAGGCCAGTGTTCTGGCCAATGTATTGAAGTTTTTACTTGCAGCAGTCACCTCTTTCAGTCAGATAATTTAAAAACAAAACCATGCCTATGCACGGGGATCTCACTTTTGAGCGCTGAAATGCTGAATTGCTATGAATGTATCTAGTTTTAAGCGATTTAAAAATGCAATAGAAAACGTGTAAGCCAAGAGGGTGGTAATTTTCTTTCATTTTCCTTTCCTTTTCTCGCGCTCTTTCTCCATCCCTCTTTGCCTTTCTCCCTCCCTGTTCTTCCTTCATTGCTGTCTTGTTTCCCAGCTTTTGTATTAAATGGGGGCCAAATGCGAAAGCAGTGTTTGTACTCACCATTGAGATTGTAACCCATCTAAACAGCGTGTGAGTGAGTGTTGGTATTAACAGTGTGTGCTTCTTTTCTGTCACCAGTTTTGCCCCTTGTCTTAATAGTTTGCACTGAGTACGATTTCACTTGGTGGCTCCCTTGCAGGAGATTCCTGCCTGTGCCTGCCAGATAACTCCAGACGTCTGGACCTTCTTTTCCTCCCCGAAGTCCTCCAGCAACAGTCATTCACTTTCCCAAGAACAGCAGAAGATGTATAGACTGCAGGTGAGTTTTCCTGACTGTGTCTGTTTTCTTCCTCATGCCTCTGTTAGGTGTTTCAGGAGTTTTCTAAAACTGACTTTAAAATGGAAATGCAGGGATAAAAGACATCATGTAGAATGCAGTTAGAGTGGCAGATGAACCTTGAGAATTTTTTTTTTTTTTAGCTAAGGTTTGTCTTTCCTTGACAGACAGCAAAAGGAAAATAATATTCATTACAAAGTTTGCATTTTTGCATTGACTATATTGGAAGAAACCATTTGCCAGGTGGTGGCCTAGGCCAGTAATCTAGTGTTCTGGGAGACTGAAGTAGGAGAATTGGAAAATTCAGGCCCAGCCTGAGCAATTTAGCTAGACACTGTCTCAAAATAAAAAAGGCTGGGCATAGAGCTCTGGAAATTCCCTAGGTTTAATCCCAGTACTCTATCCCTGCCCTCCCTTAAAAAAAGGAGAAACCATTTTTGTTACTCTGGTTTTAAACATTTCCTAGAAAAAATTCTTTGTTGAAGTTGTAAAATTTGTGATAGCTTTGCCAGTATTTAAAATCCATAGATCCTTGCGGTACATGGCTTCCTTGTTGTGAATTTACGGGTGGGTTAGCTGCCCCAGAAGAGCTTAGTAGGTATCTTTTTCCAGTTACCAAATGTGAACAAAGTAGACTTTGTGGGGGTCGGGAGTGACAGGGTCTCGCTTTGAAGTTTAGACTGATGTTGAACTTAAGGCCCAGATGGGCCTTGAACTTGTGAAAGCCCTCCTGCCTAAGCTTACCTAGTGCTGAGATTACAGGCTTGCACTACCACACTCAGCTGGTACCATCCTTTTAAAATATATAGTTGGTATTTCAAGTTTCCAGTTTCTAAAGTTTTGGAGTACGTTTTTTTCTGTCAGGATACAAGTGGAGTCTATGTTTTGCAGTTACCCATAGTAGCCCGAATATGTCTCTTGTGTTACTATTTTGCCCCCAACGTTTGATTTTTCTTTGTGAGGTACTGCGGATTTAACCTAGGGCCTTTGCACTGAGCAGCATCCCCAGCCCTTTTTTAGCTTCTATTTTGATACAGGGTCTTACTAAGTATCTAGGTTACCCATGCTGGAGTTGAGCCTGTGATCCTCCTGCCTCCAACTCCCAGAGTGCTGGGGTTACAGGTCTGGCCTACCAGTTATTTTTGAGGAAATTGGGATATTTATCTGTACTTTCTTGGTTTATAATGTATTGCCATCATTTTAACCTTTTTTTTTTTTTTTAAGTTCAGGTATGCCTTATAAAATTGGTTGTCCAGTCTGGAAATTTAATTAGAGTTATGTTCAGTTCCTTTGTCAAGAGTGTTGTACATGGCATTTGTGAACTTTTCTCTAGGGGAGCATATTCCCTTTGTGTCTTTATTTTTGTAGGTGATTATTGCAGTGATCCCTTATCTACTGGAGGAGGCAGAATAGTGGAAGTAATCTACCGTTTCTTCATTTGCTTGCTGGAATAAATTCCTAAAAGTGAATTCCATTTTTGTTGCAGAGTTCGCACTGGAAAGACAGTTTTTGAAATGTCAAGTAGGGTTCTGTTTGTTTTTTGGGGTTTTTCTTTTCTTTAGAGATAGGGTCTTGACCTCGCAGCAATCCTCCTACCTAAGCCTCCCTAATGTTGGGATTACAGGCATGCACCACCACACTCAGCCAAATTCTTTCATGCATCTTAAAACATTGAAGTTATGATTCTTTTTGACATTTAAGTGGTTCCATCTTTGACCAGGGGAAATCCCTTAAAGTTGGATTCTGAGTCCTTTTGAAGCACTTCATATTATATTTGATAGTACTAATTTTTTTAAAATAGTTTGCTTTGAAATAATTTCAAATTATAGAAACTTTGCAAAGTATTGTACATAGAAATCCCATTTGCCTTTTGCCCAGATGCTCTAATTGCCACATATTCTTTATAAATCACCTGTGTCTGAAAATGTGCATGCATGTATATTTACATTACACACATATTTTCTTTTCCTGATTGATTGGAGAGTGGGTGTTACATGTCATGCTTCTTTACCTCTTATGTTTCAGATTGAACTTAATACCATTGAAGATACTCTCTTATAATCCATCACATAGTTACTGAATTCAGGAAATTTTAAATTGGTATCTTGAAACTATAGTTCATTTTCCAGTTTCTTAGTGATTTCTTTGCTCTTCTGTCTTAGAGAAGATACAGTCTAGGATTGTGAATTGCATTTAGCTTTTAGGTTTTTTTAAGTCTACTTAATGTGAAATAATTTCTCAATGTTGTACTATTTGAAAAATGTGGTTTTCTTATTGTTGGTTTTTGAGACAGGTCTTGCTGTGTAGTCCAGGCTGGCCTTGAACTCGAGGTGATCCTCCTACCTCAGCCTCCCAAGTACTGGGTATGCACTATGCTTAGACTTTGGGGAGATTTTGACTGTTTCTTCAAATGCCCTAGTCTCCAACTTCATCTGTTTCCATTACCTTTATAATAGGCTGCTTGAAATTGTCGCACAGTTCACTGATGCTCTTCACTTTCAATTATCTTTTCATCAAGTTTCATTTAACATAGCTTCTTCGCAGCATCTACGTATGCGATGATTTTTTTCTTCTCCTTTCTGAAATGGCATCAGTTTTACCCAGTAAATTTTCATCTCAGGTATTAGACTTTTTCCTGGGGAACTTCTATTTGAAACTTTTTCCTTCTCACCTGACTCTACTCAAGTATTTTGGACTTAGGGAATACAGTTGCATACTTTCAATGTTCTGTGTTAACTGTGTCCATTCTTAACCATTTTTACTTGATTGGTTATTTTCTTCCTTGTGGGTCATATTTTTTGTCCTGTTTTTCCCAAACTCTCAACTCTTTCTCCTCATCTCTGTCTCTTGTTCATGGCCTGGAAACTCTTGGGCAGTAGCTGTGGGGCTAACATAGTTTTCCATCTCTCACAGATTACTGTCTTTTTACTGCCTGATGGTTAGTGTTCTTGAAAACATGTACTTTGTGTAGTGTGTGTGTGTGTTATTGGTCATGACTGAAAGCAGAAGTCTCAAATGTCTCTATACAGTGAACCTTGATTCATGCACTTAATTTGTTCCAAGGTTTTGGGAAAGAGCCACGTTCGTGTTTGTGTGGGAAAGATGGTTGTGGTCATGTTTGTTGCCTGATGTAGAGTACACAAGAAAAACAAAATTTTGCCAAATACTTTTGTTTGTGAACCACACTGTTCACAAATAAAAGTGTTCATGAATCAAGGGTCCATTGTATTTTATGTACATGAGTCATAGTTAGAAATCCTTTCCTCACATCAAGGTTATGGAATCAGTCACCTATTTTTTGCTGTATGGTTGGACTTTTCACATTTAGATCACTGATCCAGGTGGAGTTAATTCTTTTGTGGTATGAGTGCAGTTTTGTACCCAGTTAGGTGTTCATCACATGCTCTTGCAGCATTGGTATTAGCTTTGCCTTACAGCAATGACATGCCAGAAGCAGCAGATAATAAGAGGAAAGGTGTGTTTATCTGACAGCTTAGGCAGTTGCCAGATGTGATGCTGACAACAGCTCTGTTCTGGCTGTGTCACATCACGCTAGTGGTGCATGTATGTGAGAGCTTGTATCACCAAATGGGAACTCAGAGGCACTGATGTTCCATCCTCCCTTCTGTTTTGTTTCATTTTGTGAGGTAGGGTCTTAATATGTAGTTGAGGTTGGCCTTAAACTCACTCTAGTCTGGCCTCAAAGTTATTGTGATCCTCCTGCCTCAGCCACACTAGTGCTAGGATTACAGGTTGTGCCACCATACTAGCTCCCACAGTCCCACCTGAGGACATGCTTCCAGTGATTCAGGGACCCTTCACTAGGTCCCACCCTCTCAACAGTGCCACCGTCTCCTAACAGTGCTATTCCAGGGACCAAGACTTTAATCCCAGTGGATTCCTGGATGGCACTTAGATCACACCCAAACCACAGCACCATTTGCTAAAAAATCAGCTCTGCTTCAGTGATTTCACATGTCCCCATCATGATAGAATCCTAAAAGTCTGTTTCTAGATTTACCATGTTGTCTGTGTGTGTGTACCAGTACCCAATTTCTTTCTTTTTTGGGACTAGTGCTGAAATTGAACGTAGGGTGTGACACATGTGAGTGACTTAGGATAACCAATGGCTTTGTGTTAAGTTTCCCCATTTCCTGACTTCAGAACTGAGAGAACTGAGACATGAATATGAATACATGTGTAAACTCAACATGTACTGCATGTATGTGCTTGCCTGTGGGTGAGATATGGGTGTATAAGTGTCATGAATATAGGTATATACACATCACACATACTGGGTATATTAAGGTATAAGAAAGTATGCATATGTGTATGTATATGTATTGATGATATTGAAGTATCCATCAGATTTTATTTTCTTGTGTTCCTTTAAAAATTGGGTATGCTGGGCTAGAGATATAACTTAGTGCTAGAGTACTTGCCTGGCATGCACAGGGTTCTAGATTCAATCCCCAGCACCATAAAAAAGAGAAAGAAGAATAAAAAGGAAATACTGGGTGTGCATTTTGAATATCATCAGGCTTTTGCAAGTATCTTAGAAACATCAGTGTTTTCTTCTTACCTGTATCGTAATGGGATATTATACTTATGGCTCTCTAAATATTAAACTGATCTATATTCTTCAGTCCTATTTGGCTACTGTGCATTCCGTTTTTAGTCTAGTATTGAGTTTTGTTTGCTAGTATTTTATTTGGGCCATTTATTTTGACATAAGTCAAATATTGGCATGTGATTTCATATGATTTATTGGTTAATCAGTCTTCTAAGACCTACAACTCTCCTGGTTTCTAGGCTGCCTTCACCCAGTTCTTCCTTTCCATGGATGAGTTTCTCAGGTTGTTTCTGGCCTGTGGTAGTAGCTGTATCTTTGTTGTTTCAAGGAGTCTTACGTAGGGCTGTGTGCAGTTGTGTCTGGCAGTGGTGCATCTTGTATGGATAATAGTATGCTGTACCACTTCATTGAGCTTAACCTACGAGGAAAATGCCTGCAGCACAGAATCTGCTCCCTGCAGCAGCACGGAAGCCCTGTCTCTCTGATATTTCACTGTGATCTGAGAATTGTACGGAAACCGTTTTCTTAGGTGACAAATTACCTTGATTTTCTAAAAATGACTTTGTTATCTTTATCCATAAATATGATCTTGTCTTGGTATACAGTTTAGGTTCTAAATCTCTCTTCTTTCGAAGTTGTGGGCAGTTCTTCATTTTTTTCTGTCAGATGGGAAATTTAATGTCAGTTGCCAGGGTAAATAGTGGTTTTTTTCCCCCCTTTTTTAACATTTTAGATTTTTTTTTCCATTTTAGATATTTAACAGGAAGTTTCTGGATCTCTGCCCAGTTCTCTTGTTTGCAAGCCTCCATTTTGGAGGTGGAGGCTTCCTTGTATCCTTAGCCCAGGTGTCATTTGCAAGTCATCTTTTGTTTATCCTCTGTGTTCTCTATTTCTGAAAGTGTTGGATTTGTTGGGTCTGACTTTGTCCTAAATTTGCTTTGATTCTTTCCATCTCTTACTTTCTAGGAGACTTCCTAAGATAATACTCTATGTCCCATTTATTAACCAAGCCTGTTGAGGATTTTTTAAAAGCAATTCTACATTCCAGTCCAATTTCTAAGTATTTTCTGGTGGCCATTTCTCTGCACAGTGTTCTGACTTTCTGAAGCAATAGCTTGCTGTTTTTTGTTTTTTGTTTTTTTATTAGTACATGTTTATAGTACATAACGTTTACATTCCTTTTGGGAAGTTGTGCATTTCATAATACATCTTAATGCCTTCTTTCATCGCCTTTTCCTTCCCTCCCTCCTCCCTTCATCTATCTCTTGATTTCCTTTTTTCTTTCTTTTTCTTTCTGTACATGTTTGTGGTACATAATATTTATATTTCTTGCGTGGAGTTGGTACATGTACATAACACATCTTAACTCTTTATGTTTTCTTCTCCTCTCTCGGTCTTTTTTATAAAAGATCCATCTCCCTGTTGGTATTATCTGTCTTTTATTGTGCTCTTTATACTTTGGGTTTCCCATATAAACAGAAACCATTTAAATATCATCTCAAAATATATCCATTTCCCTACAAATGACTCACGTTTATCTTTATGGCAGAGTAGTACTCTATAGTGTATAAATACCACATATTCTTTTCCATTCATCTGTTGGTGGGCACACAGGCCACTTCCAACATTTAGCTATTATGAATTGTGCTGCTATAAACATGGGTATGCGTGGATCATGTGATATGATGCTTTTAACTCTTTTGTGAGGAAACCAAGAAGAGCAATAGCTGCATTGAATGGAATTTCTAGTTTTAGGTTTTTGAGAAATCTCCATACTGGTTTCTGTAGTGGTTGTACTTGTTTACATTCCTAGCAGCATGGTAGAACGGTTCCTTCTTCCACAGCCTCTCCAGCATGTTACTATTTGATTTCTCAATGATGGCCAATCTTTCTAGAGTCAGGTGGAACCTCAGTTTTTATTGTGGTTTGTTTAGTTTAATGGCCAACAGTGGTGTTGTTGTTGTCATTGTAGTTTTGTGTTTCAAGACAGGGTCTCACTGTGTAGTTCAGGTAGGCCTTGAACTCATTATGTAACCCAAGTAGCCTTGAACTCTTAGCAATTCTCTTGCCTCGGTCTTGTGAGTGCTGGGATTACAGGCATGTGCCACCAGGCCCAGTGATACCTCCTGAATTCATTTGAAAATGTGAGTCAGTTCCTCCTGGAAATCCAGTTCCTTGGTAGGCAGAGGTGGAAGAATTGCAAATTTGAGTCCTACCTGGGCAATTTAGGTCAAAACTGTCTCACCCCTCAAAAAGAAAAGAAAGTGAATTAGTAGAAAAAATTAAGTTCTGTTTCCGCTTTATGGATTTTATTCCATCATTGTTGAGTTGCTTATCTTGATAAATATGTTTATACTCTTTTCTTAATTAGCTGATGAATCTCAATTTTGTGATGCAGTTTATGAGAAAATTATTTAAAGCTTATGGGCATTGTTATGATTTAGATGTGCCCCCAAAGATGTCTAGATATCCCCCCAAAGCCTCATGCAGTCATAGCAGGGTAGACTTTTCAGAGGTGGCCGAACCTAGAGTGTGTGATGCTGGATTAAGGGTGTGTGATCAGTTCACTGATTGGCTTGGCACCACCCTAATCCCAGCAGTCTAGATAGAGTACAAAAGGGCCAGAAAGACGCTGTTAAGATTGGTTGTTGATTTTTGCCATCTTCTGCCTGCCATGAACTATTCTCCTCCACAAAGCCATCCTGCCCTGGAGCTACCCAATTATGTACTGAAACCTCTGCAAACTATGAGCTAAATAAATAAGCCTTTGCTCCTTTGAGTGTCAGGCATTTTGTCTTAGCAACAAGAGAAAAGTAACTAAGACAATGTATTGAAATATTCACCCTATTTGAGGCCTGTTTCCTTTATGAAGATGATGACAGCAAAGTCCACTAGTAAATACAGAAGGATATGTACTTAGATGCATATGGATGCATCTGGGAGGAGTGCCGAATTGATCAACAAGGTTCATTTGCTCAAATTGTTTTACATTGTGAATCATTTTCTGAGTTTGCCTTTATCCCTAAAACTTCATGTCCAATGTGAATAGGGTTGCATACATGTCCTGCTTTGCCTAAGACAGTTTTGGGTTGAGTCTCTTCCTTGGTATCCCACCTGCTTTATGGTGTATCCCAGATGGAATAGTTCTCTTTGGATGGTGTATGTGTAATTTCCCTAACAACAGAGATCTGATGTCATGGGCCCCCTGCTGTGTCTCTGCTGAAACCTGGTCACCAGAGAAGCTGCTGGTGAGCTTGCAGTTCATTTCTGTGTCAGCCAGTCATTCTACTACCCGTACGAGTTGTAGGCTTTGCAGTGCGTTTGGACGTCTTCAAGGGCTCTGTTGGAGAGAGTGTTTGCTTTGGTTGTAGCCCATCAGCCCTCTGTAGTTCTGTGCCCTATGGCTGTGGTTTATCTTCTGCTCTCTTACCTCAAGCATGTCCTCAGAAATTCCTCCTGTCATAGCTTTGTGTTCTCCATCTCTTAGGAGAAGGATATCCTTTGTTGTTTCTTTTTATTGTTTCTTCTTTTGTGTATGTTTGATTTACTTTGACTTAGAATTGACCCTAATGGTGAAAACCTGTCCTTGGGAAAGCATCTTTTTGGTTTCTTTTGGCTTTATCACATCAACTTTTTAAATATTGATGCTTCTTCAGCTTTTGCATTGGTACTTTCTATGTCTCATTGTCATCTTTCCCTTTAATCCTGTAGAACACACAATTCGTCTTTTAGGACTTTAGCCAAATCT
>RJWT010033334.1:0-13921 GCA_004365215.1 Cuniculus paca
AGGACAAGCAGTTTTATTGACTGGAAGGAGCTAAAACTTGTTTATAAAAGGTATGCTAGTTTATATTTTTGCTGTGCAGTAGAAAATCAAGACAATGAGCTCTTGACACTAGAGATTGTGCATCGTTATGTGGAGTTGCTGGACAAATACTTTGGAAATGTCTGTGAGCTGGATATTATCTTTAATTTTGAAAAGGCATTATTTTATCCTTGATGTATTTATAATAGGTGGAGAAGTTCAGGAAACATCTAAGAAAACTGCTGTTAAAGCCATTGAAGAGTCTGACATGTTACAGGAGACAATGGAAGAATATATGAGCAAACCTACGTTTTAACTGTATATCTACTTGAAGACTACGCAGTACTACATACTGTGAACTATGAATAACTAACTCCCCGAATCCAGGCTTGGCAGAGCCTTTAGTTTACCACCATGCCAAAAAAATGACACAAAGGGATTCTTTATTAACTGTCAAAAATTAGTCATTTAGCATAACATATTTATAATTGCTACATGTCTGTATTATACTGTATATTTACTGTTCCTCCAGTTTTTTGAAATAACAGTTGTATAACTCAATCGACTAGTGATTTGGAATATTTTAATTCCATTTGATATTTTAAAGCTAATTTCAAAATATTATTTGCAATATATTTGTGTTGCATTTGATCTTTTACTGACGGTTTGAAAACCATATTGGGTAACCCATGATTTCAAGTGTAAAGTATACCTTATATCATTATTGCCTTTCCTGAATGTTTAGTTTTCTGAGTTGTATATGAATTCAACGTTATGTTAATAGTTCAGTGTTCATACATAATGGTAGACATTTTTAATATATTTAGTAATACTGTAATTTCTGGCCAAATGCATTATAACTGATGTTTTTGTCTTGAATTCATTTATTGCTTTTTGTCTCGACTTATTGTTTGGAATTAAGGAAGATAGCCAAAGAGAGTATAGAATTTAATACATGTTTTCGATGCCTTAGAAGCTGCCATGTAGGCTGAGGTTTTAATTTTGGCTTTTAATTAATAGGAGGGAGATTGCAATAAATTTTTCTACAAACTCCATGTTTAGGCCTCAAAAGATTTGGAGATACCTTGTCTATGAGATCCCTTATTATAAAAACAGTATGACAATGTTTATTTACAATAGCAATAATTATTGTAAAAGTCTCCTATATTCCAACCACTCCTATTGACTTGAGAGATTTTGTTTCAATTTTTTTGTTGTTAATTGAATATCTGAAGGCATTGCTTATTAGGGTTTTATCATTGCAGCCTACATGGTAAGTGCCTTTCCTCTCTTTTTCCTCCCCTGCCTTCTGAAGAAATTATTTGCTGCTGACCATTATTATTGTGAATATGTCACCTTCATGCTTTCTGGAATGAAAATACTACTTGACTGGTACTAAATGTGATGAGACATATTGTGGGGAAATAGCTCAGTATAGTCTATCTTGGTGCCTGCCTTTGACCTTTGCTTGTTCATACTTGATGATAGCTTCAAGGTCTGGCGTCACTCATGGTGAAGGCTTAGGGACCCTGTAGGGCTTTTCTGATGACAAGAGTGTGCTTGCTTTTGGATTCCATAGGTGATCCCTTATGGGAGACCCTCAGAGAACACACTGGAAAAATGTTGTTTTTGGTTCAACTGAGCAAACATGTTTTGTGAGAAATTAGCAAGACAAGAACAGAAGGGAGACAAATTGACCCATTCTTCAATAAAACCGTTTCTTTTAAAAAAAAAAACTAATTCATATTAGTATAGGAAGTAGTCATTTGGCTTTTAAAACCTGCTATTTCTTCAAGGTAATGATAAAATTATGGCATAAGGTTAAAATTTATTTTTGATCACTTTTGTTTACTTTAGGAGTTCTTCAGTTTTGTACTTTAACTTTTAAAAAAAAATATGGTAGAACTCTATTTTTCAAAACAATTTTGTAAAGATAGACTTTATGTAAACCTATCTCAGTTTTTCTGGCTCCTTTTCACTATTTTTGGATGAAAGTATCTTGAGCCTCATTAAATATAACACATATAATCTGAATAATTCTGTATTCAACACTGTCAGGCTACACAGGGTTTCTCGACTTCCTGTCAGTTACACAGAAAATGATCGTATCTATATGGCACACTGGGGTAAACTTAGGGGACTTGGGAGATGTCTTCTATGGGAGTTGGTAAAAATAATTATGTTTTCTTTATATAACAAAAGTACTGAAGAAAAGGAAAAACTATATTCAATTTGTATAAAACTTCAAATAAAATGTTTTTTAAATTAAAAAAAAAAAGATTCCAGAAATTCAACACAAGAATAGAATCTTAAAAGCTGTTAGGGAAAAGAAACAAATCACCTATTGTGGAAAGCCCATCAGAATCACAGCTGACTTCTCAGCACAGACCCTCAAATCAATGAGAGCTTAGAGTGAAGTATTTCAAGTTCTAAAGGAAAACAACCTTCAACCCAGATTGATGTATCCCGCAAAACTATCTCTCAAAATTGATAGAGAAATAAGATACTCCCACAACAAAGCACATCTGATGAAATTTATGACCACCAAACCAGCACTAAAATGTTTTGAAGGACATTCTAGAAAGAGATAATGATGCTGGGGCTGCCGGGGGACCAGGACATCCAGATCCAAGCCTCTCCCCGTTTCAATGATAGTAAGATATGTATGTTAGCCAAAGGAGAATTTTCGCTCCCTTTTCCTTCTTTCACCAGTCCATCTCATTATCACAAAGCTCATATGTGTTTGTCTCAGAAACTGTCATTGGCAGACTTTTGGGTGAGACACAGGCAAAGCTTTGGAGTGGGTAATGCCTGATTTGTTTTACTGGGCTTCATTAGGAACTACTCTCTTTTGGAGAAACTTTTGGTACTGAAGATGATACAGGATGGGGCAAGTCACTGTTGTCACCTTCCACCAGGCTTCTGTTCAAACCCTCCCTTGCTGCTGCTGCCAGGACCATAGCCTTCTGGAGCTCCTAATTTGATTACACAAGGGAAGCTGTACTTGGCAGGAATTTGTTCTCCTGGCTTTCTGGGATCCGAATGAATCCTCAATGCCTGAAAGGAGCTTGGAGTAGTGTTTGTTTCTGGGTACAAAGAACTCACTGGGACTGATCAAAGTGACGAGGAAAGGAAGAAGAGAGAGGTGGGAAGGGAAGGGGAAGGTGAAAAGAAGATGGATGAAAGACATATGTTAGCAAAAGGAGTGAGACTGCATTAGGAAGAAACGGCCAAAAATTGCACCCATGACTTTTACTACTGTCTCTTTTCCCCTTTGTATTGTCTTTTCATCTCCTCTGTCTCCTCTATCTCTTTTTAATGTCTTCTTTTCTTTATTGAACTTCCTTTAGTTTATTCAAGAATATAATTGCTGCTGGGCGTGGTGGCTCACGCCTGTAATCCCAGCACTCGGGAGGCTGAGACAGGAGGATCATTGTGAGTTCGAGACCAGCCTGGGCTACAAAGTGAGCTCAAGGCCAGCCTGAAGGGCATAGTGAGACCCTGTCTCAAAAACGCCAGGGCCGGGGATCTAGCTCAGCGGCCTAAGCGCCTGCCTGGCAAGCGCAAGGTCGTGAGTTTAATCCCCGGTGCCACAAAAAAAAAAAAAAAAAAAAGAATATAATTGCTTTCTTTTTCAAGACATGCTTCTGAGACAAGAAATTAGGGTATGGCAAAGCTGCCTGGGGAAAGAGATGTGACTTGTTAATTACCAGATCCTGGAACACATGTGCACACCAGTCCTCAAAGCTGTGCATATGGACTTCTCATGAGAACTCAAGCAGATTTTTGATAGGATGCCCTCAACACGCCCCCAGCTTGAGGTGCAGGATCCCAGCGCCACCTCTCAAGACCCGTATGCAGAAGTTCTCATGGGTTGCACTGAGATTTGGGCAGATTTCTTTGGATGCCAAGAAAAGCTTTCTGCCATGGCTCTCCTCATAACTTGCCCAGTGTCCTCCAGGGTGTACTTTTATCTCACTTTTTCCTCTTTTACTCAGTCCAAGTTCACTCTGCAGAGCCAGGTTCTCACTCACTTTTCACTTTCACTTTTTCAAATAAATTTTGTCACCACTTTTTGTTGCTTTGTTTGTTTTGCTTGTTTCATTCAGTTCTTTGTTCCATATGTGAACCTGGAAACCAACTCCAGGAGATGTGAGCACCACAAGACCTAGTGATGTTTATTTGGCAAGATGTTTTTAGATTACCTATTAACACTTCTACTGAAGTTCTGTTTCTCTGAAAAATATTGGGATGGAAAGAGTAGTAATTAAGAGATAAGTGGCATAAGTCAATATATCACCTATAGACCTAATTTATAATTTAATTTAACATATGCAACAGAACTAAGAAATCTAAGACATTTGAGCTTTAAATTTCTTTTCCTATATACACAAAAAGCCTGTGTTGTCAGTAAGATGACAGGAAGTCAACAAAAGGATGGACAGTGATTGTTGCTGGGCTGTCCTATTGGCACGTGTCTTGGTTACTTTTTCTCATAGCTGAGACAAACACCTGACACCAAAGTGAAGCAAGGAAAGGTTTATTTAGCTCACAGTTTCTGGAGATTTCGGTCCATAATCAGCTGGGTCCAAGGCAGGGTGGCACGGCACAGGGACAGCACTTCAAGGCAGCAGCCAGCACAAAAAGAGGCAAAAGCCCAATCCTCTTCTCTATCCTTAAATTGTATACAAGCCACCCCCCCCTTCAGGGTGGGTGTAACACAAAATGTCCTTGCCCTCCTTTGCACAGGATGAGGATATTTACAAAGTAAGAACGCTGGCTCCCTGCTGAGTCCCTCAGTTAAACTTTTAAACTGTGCAAGTTGACACAATGTATTAACCATAACATCCACCCCTTGTCAACTTGGCAACCAGACTTATTTCTTTATATCAGCCTCCAGATACTAAGACATGCTAATTCTTGATGTACGCGACCCCCGGGATGAGCAAAATCCACGAGACACTTGAAGAAATTTTGGAATGGAGCGTTTATTGCCAGGCCTGGCAACACAGTCTCGCTAGGAATCGATTCGGGACTGCGCACCTCTCAGTGGCCTGGAGAGGCTTATATCATATCAGAACAAAGGGAGGAGGGGTTTTGCAAGCGCCGGTACAGAAGCAAATTGCATTTATCAGTTTAAATGACCACTATGTTTATTGGGGACGATGGCTCTGGGGGGGTCTGAGGTTAGGTGACCGTGGTTACTTTCTGATATGGACTGCAGATGCTCTGGAAAGGCTCGTTCTGCACATTCCTTGGACATGAGACAAGGTGGTCATTGTCGTTTGACCCAGTTTTCCGGTCAGCCCTGTCCTTGGGCAATCTAAAATTGTAACTATCTTTAACTTCAGAATACTTGGGAAAAGGGGATGTGGGTCACCAAAAGAAACAGGGAGGGGGCTCTTGGTGCAAAACGACGCATACAGAACAGGAAAGCAGCGCTATATTAGTCATAGGTTATAACAATTCTTACCATTTTGCAACTTGAACATTATAACACAGTTTAACAATCCTTAAGAACCAGCAGTAAGTCAATCAACATTACATTAGAAACACAACATTTTGTCCTTGGCCCCTCAAAGACTCATGCACATCCCTTTATGCAAAAGGCATTGAGTCCATCTGCAAGAGTTGCCAAAGTCCTAGCAGTTTCAGCATTGAAACAGTTTCAGCATTGCTGAAGAGTTCAAGTCGGAGTCTCTGAAATGTAAAGCAAACCTTAGCTGCAAGCCCCTGTACAAATGAAAACAAGGTTAAACACTTCCAACCTGCAAGTGTACAGGATAAACATTTTCATTCCAAAAGTTACAAACAGGAGGGTACCAAGGATTGGGAAAAAAGCAAGTCCGAAATCCAGCAGAGTAAATGTTAAATCCTATAGTTGCTTGTCCAGCATCTGAAGCAATCTGTGGCAAATTGTGAGCTCCAAAGGGCTTGTGTGGTTCCACCCCTATGGCACTTCGAGTGGTCACTGATCCCATGGCATCTCTCTTGTGCTGGCTCTGCTCACCTATTGCAGGTTTCCTGAGATGATCCACATTTCTGACTTTTCCAAACTTCTGCGGTCTCCACTGCACTTTTGGCTTCACACTCATAGCTTCACATACAGCCCTCTCGGGGGCACACTGCCTGGCCTCCCAGGCCCTCTGAAATCGGGGTGGAAGCCTTCTGAACCTCTGAGCTTGTGCATTCTGCATGCACCTAAAACCAGCATCACGTGGATGATGCCGAGGTCCGCAGCCAGCTGGAGCAGTAGCCAGGCTTTCCTCTGTCTTGGCTGGAGGAGTCAAGTGCCTAGATCGCTGGGCACCCCAAACCCGACTGCGAGGAATAGATTCTCTATGCCGCCGCCATTCTGGAACCTTTTGGGGCCTCTGCCGCCATTCTGGCACATGGGGCTCTGAGGCTTTTTCCTCAAGGCAAAGTCTTCCCCCTTTGCAGTTTGGAAGCTGCAAAGGTTCAAGACTTGCTGCTTTTTGCACAGCCTTCGGGCCATCTCTTCTATTTTTCTGTTCCTCAGCAGTCAAGGTCTCAGCTTTACTGGAGCATCCTTTCTGGGCAAACTGATGTTTCAAATCACCCTGCTGGGCTCTGTGCTCTTGATTTGCGATATAAATCTGGCTAAAAGCCCCCAACAATAGCCATGCCACGGCCTCAACATTTGACTGCCTTAATATTTCTTCTGCCAGATTAATCAATCCACCATTCTTAATCTCAGTCTCAGGCAAAGTCTCTGGACACGAGCAAGATGCAGACAAACTTTCTGCCAAGCCATAACATATATCAATGGGAGTCCAACACCCAATACAGTCCTTCTTCCCAGCAGAAACCTCCTGAGCCTGGTCTTTACCAGCAGGCTATCAGCCTTCTGGTCACCTAAGCTCTGACCAGAATCTCCCCTACAGAACAGCCTGAGCTGTTCCAGGGCTTCTCTTTCAGGTGACATCTCCAAACCTTTCCAAACTCTTCCCACAAGCCCTTTCCAAAGATTCCTGAACCACATGGTCAGGTACAGTCACAACAACGACCCCACTCCACTGGTACCAAATTCTGTCTTGGTTACTTTTTCTCGTTGCTGAGACAAACACCTGACACCAAAGTGAAGCAAGGAAAGGTTGATTTAGCTCACAGTTTCTGGAGATTTCAGTCCATAATCAGCTGGGTCCAAGGCAGGATGGCACAGCACAGGGACAGCACTTCAAGGCAGCAGCCAGCTCAAAAAGAGGCAAAAGCCCAATCCTCTTCTCTATCCTTGAATTGTACACAAGCCACCACCCCCCCTTCAGAGTGGGTGTAACACTCACAAAATGTCCTTGCCCTCCTTTGCACAGGATGAGGATATTTACAAAGTAAGCACCATGGCTCCCTGCTGAGTCCCTCAGTTAAACTTTTAAACTGTGCAAGTTGACACAATGTATTAACCATAACAGCAGCTAATCTCTTTTTTGGCAAACATTCCATCATATGTAATTTAGAGAGGAGTGGCTTCTTTCTTTTATGGGAATTCAGGGTGAGCTGGAGGAAGTAGCACGAAGAACTAAGCCTGTAATTTAGGTTTGGTTAATTGGACACTCTCTAGGACTTTGAATTTTGAACCAGTGAAGCAATTAGGAGAACACTCAGAAACACTGTTACTGTCTCATGGATTTTGAGAAAAAGTTGTTCCCTGACCCTGGAAAGCAACTTGTTTTTTGTTCTTTGTCCAAATTCAGTCCCTCTAGCTTTCCAGGAATTCTCTGAACACTTCTAAAAAATTCCATTTTACTTAATGTAGCCAGAGTTGATTTTTGGTGTTTCCAACAATAACAACAAAAATCCTAGCTGAAATACAAATTCTTACTTCTGATTCCATTACAAAAATAAAAAATAATATCCTGGTGTATTGCCAAAAGTACTCAAAGATGACAGCAGTAAACCGTTCCCTTGTACAGCTATATGGCTCATTAGTTGCACTTTGTACTTTACGGGAATGCTTAATAATTTAAATACGGGGCTGGGGGATTTAGCTCAGCAGGCATAAGCACCTGCCTGGCAAGCGCGAGGTCGTGAGTTCAATCCCTGGTACCAAAAAATATATATTTTAAATATGATTTTAGAATTCAAGTAAAAATTCAGGGAAAAAAAATGGTCTCACCAGCTAAACGCAACTATTGTAAAAATTATTTGCAAAATTATCCCAAAACCAGTACAAGCAAATATTTCTATTTATCTAGTTATCTCTCTGTCTAAGCATGAATAGGGTGCAATTTCTTCATTGGTCTTTCATTGAACATTTATTGCTTGTCTTTTTCGATTTATAGCCACTTCTGTATGCACAAGATTTTCATCAGTGCTGTGGTTTGTCAATTCAACCGCAGAAATTTCTACAGTGTTATCTACTAACCCGACATTTTGTTGAGTTTGTTCAATTTTCAGGGGAAAAAAACCATGACTATGTTTAAGCTATATTGTCTTTCACATTTTATTAATAATGGATGATAAGCACCTACATCACCCAATGGAACAGGGGAGATTTTGAAGTTAGAAAGTCTTGGATTCCGCCGGGCGTGGTGGCTCACGCCTGTAATCTCAGCACTCGGGAGGCTGAGACAGGAGGATCGTTGTGAGTTCGAGACCAGACTGGGCTACAGAGTGAGCTCAAGGCCAGCCTGAACAGCATAGTGAGACCCTGTCTCAAAAACACCAGGACCAGGGATCTAGCTCAGCAGCCTAAGTGCCTGCCTGGCAAGCACAAGGTCATGAGTTCAATCCCCAGTGCTGCAAAAAAAAAAAAAAAAAAAAAGAAAAGAAAGTCTTGGATTCCAACTGTAGTTCCTCAAGGAAAAAAAAATTGTAGTTCCTCTTTCTACTAGCTGTGTGACCCGAGGCATTTTATGTGATCTTTATGTGTCTTAGATACTACATATCCACAAAGAGGATAAGAGTATCTGCCTTCAAGGGCAATGTGAAGACTAAAGATAAGATAAGAAAAAAACTTGGTCTAATGACTGGACCATTCATTGTCAGTTGAACTTCTGCTATCCACAGGTCATTTATATTAAGCAAGCGGTATAGTATTTAAATATTAAAAGGAAAGACAGCAGCCAGTTTTCTGCACTTGCCTTAAATCAGCCGTCCCTTTTTCCCCCTCCAACACTCCTTTAAATCTGAAGAAGACAACAGGCCCTTTTCCTAGAAAAATTAACATCACATAAGAAACCTGTACTTTGGTATAAAATTTCAAAGGAGTCCCAAGTATCTTAAAGTCATTTATCAACTTCAAAGTAAGGGCTCCTGCTTTAAATCAGGTAATACCCTGTGTAAGAGACTACAAATACTGTGTGTCCCCTATATTTGGGACGAACTATAAAACTAGCTGTAGCTAGGGAAATGTGAGGGAAAGGATACATAATACCTTTGGTCTAAAATCTCAAAAGGGAGATGTAAGTTCTGTTTTTTCTTTCCCACCTGTGGAGCTGGAAGCAAAGAACTTAAATTATAAGATATAAGCATCTCAGATTCCAGAATTAAATGAAAATCACAAGAGATCCACCTGCCATACTGGATGACAATATGATAAAGGAGTAAATATTTATGTTAATTCATTGAGAAGGCTCAGATTTACTTGCTAATGTAGTGAGTGTTGCTAAACCTAACTAATGTATTTCATCCAATAACTCGGACTGATCTGGACCATGTCTATATTAAATCAGTATATTAATAATAACAAGTTTATAAAGTGCTCGATCAAAAATCTTTCACATATCTGATTTTTTTTTTTTTTGTGACACCAGGGATTGAACTCATGACCTCACACTTGCCAGGCAGGCACGTAGGCCACTGAGCCAAATCCCCAGACCTTGTCTTTTTGAGACAGGGTCTCATTATGCCATTCAGGCTGCCCTTGAGCTCACTTTGTAGCCCACGCTGGTCTTGAACTCACAAGGATCCTCCTGTCTCAGCGTTCCAAGCTCTGGGATTACAGGCATGAGCCACCATGCTTGGCTTCTAACTGAATATTTACAAGTTTGTAAAATAGGAGGACAGACATTATTGTATCTGTTTTATAGATGGAATGAACTAAAACTCAAAAAACATATTTACCTTATTCATACTTAAAACTGTAGACTGGAGCTTTTTTTGATATAGGGGAACAAAACTCCCAACCTACTAGATATTCCCTATGAGTTCATGTTCTCTAGAATCAAAGAATGAATTTTAGGAATAATGGAGGTTAAGAGCAGAATGTATTTATTGAGAGAAAGAAAACTTCTGCCAGAGAGAGAGAAGGGGTCCCAAGTGGATAGCCAAAGACTGTCATTTCTAGGGACTTTTAATTTAATTTCATTGTTTTGCGGCACCGGGGATTGAACTCACAACCTCACGCTTGCCAGGAAGGCGCTTAGGCCACTGAGCTAGATCCCTAGCCCTTCTAGGGATTTTATAGAGTAAAATCATGAGGTGAGACAGGTCCAAGATGGGAAAAACCCAGGAACTCACAAGGCAGACAGGTGTGAGGTGGGACAGAACTATGGTCAACCAATAAGATTAATTGTTCAGGTAAAATTGACCAAATCAGGGACAAATGAGGAAGTGAGTCACGAAGCAAGTGAACATTCTTACAGAGCAGTGACTCTTTCTGTAGGGGGTTGGGATAGTGAGTCCTGGCTTCCTCAAGGTGATCCATGACTATTTGCTTTTATTTGTTTGGGGTTTTTTGTTTTTTGTTTTGTTTTGGTTTTTGGTTTTTTTTTGGCAGCACAGAGGATTGAACTCATGACCTCACACTTGCCAGGCAGGCACGTAGGCCACTGAGCTAGATCCTTGGCCCTTGCCTTTTTGAGACAGGGTCTCACTATGCCATTCAGGCTGGCTTTGAGCTCACTTTGTAGCCCAGATTTGTCTGGAACTCACAATGATCCTCCTGTCTCAGCCTCCCGAGTGTTAGGATTACAGGCATGAGCCACCATGGCCGGCTTGTTTTGGATTTTTTTGTTTTGTTTTGTTTTTTGAGACAGGGTCTTGCTATACAGTTCAGGCTGGCCTTGAGCTTACTTTGTAGCCCAGATTGGTCTCCAACTTGCAATGATCCTCCTGCCTCAGCCTCCTGAGTGCTGGGATTGCAGGCGTGAGCCACCATGCCCAGCCATACCTATTTAGAATATCAATCCCTGATGTTTATACTTAGGGTGTGTTTCATTTGTTTTGCCTTTTGTTTTGAGATCTGGCCCGAAGTGGGAGGTGTCTGTCTCCTCCAAGGTTGCAAGGTATCTAATCTGCACCGGCTTCTCTGAGGGCAATCTGACTGCCTATACTATTTCTAACAAACTCAGCTGCCTGCAACACTTTTGCTATATTTCTTATGGAAAGATGTCTTAGGTTCTGTAGATTTTATTTTTATTTATTTATTTTTTTTTGCGGCACCAGTGATTGAACTCATGACCTTGTGCTTGCCAGGCAGGCGCTTAGGCCACTGAGCTAGATCCCCGGCCCTTGTCTTTTTGAGACAGGGTCTCACTATGCCATTCAAGCTGGCTTTGAGCTCACTTTGTAGCCCAGGCTGGTCTCAAACTCACAATGATCCTCCTGTCTCAGCCTCCCCAGTGCTGGGATTACAGGCATGAGCCACCACGCCCAGCTGGTTCTGTAAATTTTTTTTTTTTTGTGGCACCAGGGATTGAACTCACAACTTTGTGCTTGCTAGGCAGGTGCTTAGGCCGCTGAGCTAGATTCCTGGCCCTGGTTCTGTAGATTTTAAAATTTGATGTCCAGGTATATTCTCACTTTGTTCTAAAAACAAAAGTAGGTGTTATATAAGGAAAGTCTAATAACTTTCTAGAAGTTTACTTAAAACTACTGGTGGTGCCAGCTGTGGTGGTGCATGCCTGTAATCCCAGTACTCAGGAGGCTGAGGCAGGAGGATCACTAAGAGTTTGAGGCCAGCTTGGGCTCCATAGTGAGTTCAAGGCCAGCCTGGACTCCAAGGTGAGACGCTGTCTCAAAAAACAAAATAAAAGCCAAGCGGCATGCATGTTTTTAATCTCAGCACTCCAGGAGGCTGAGGCAGGATGATTGTTACAAGTTCGAGACCAGCCTGGGCTATAAAGTGAGTTCATGGTCAACCTGAATGACATAGTGAGATCCTGTCTCAAAAAGACCAAAAAAAAAGTCCCAAAAGATAAAAAAACTGATGACTTCAACAAAAAAATAAAACATATATTTGATAAAATTTGTTAACCAAAGTAATACATTTTTTTAAAGTAATAAATTTTTAAATGGGAAACTTACTCACAATGAGGTGAGTTTTATATATTTCTTTTTGTCAAAAACAAAATATTTGTTTCAAAATAAATGAAACATATTTTTAAAACACAAAATTCACTTTGGCAATTCTTTATTACGAGACGCAAAATACAAAAGAACACAAGCACATGTACAATTCGATGGGTAATTACAGGGTAAATATAATGAAATTACCATCCTGATCAAGAAATAAAACATTACCAGTCCTCTGGGGGCAATCTTCTTCAATACAAAATATACTTATTAATTCCACACTCAAACTTTTGAATTCATCAGAGCACACATTATTCCTGACGCTGATTTTTTTCCACAATTGGATGGACCTAAGAACTGAAAGTGAACCCCCGCCCTCCCAAAAAAAGAACTGAAAGTGAATGCTGATTTGAATTAGCAAAGTTGTTTTTTTTTTAAAAAGCAGGTTTGAATTGGCAAGCTCTTTGCTTTCAATAACTTATTTCTACTTGTTGAAACATGTACTCCTTCGAAGGAGATGAACATCATATTGAAGTACTCAGAGGAATTAAGAGTGCACTGCTTTACTATTGTTACTACTTACAGTGGGGACGTCACTTAGACGTGACTTACCTCATTAAGTGGAGATGTTGCTGTTAGCCAAAACTAAACAAGTCAGAGCACAGTGTGGCATATTTTCAAAAGGAAATAATTTCTTCTTATATTTGAGTTTCTCAACCTGAATTGGGTTCAGCTGTAATAGAAAATCCAAAAATTACTGTGGTCTAACAAAATACATTATTTTCTCCCTGACATTAAAGAGATTTAGAAGTAGTCTCACTAGAGCTGATAGACCATTCCATAGTTAGGAAACCAGGCTCCTCTTCTTTGCTCTATTGGCTTCAGCATGTGGCTTCTGCTTCACAGTCCAAGGTGACCATGCAGGCACCAACTATCTTATTCACACTATAGCCAAAAGGAAGAGGAACTAGAATAACAGTTTTCTAGCAAGCACATGCTCTGAAAATCCTATATACCGCTTCCGCTTATATCTCATTGGATATTACTACATCAAACTACAGGGGAAGTGGGGAGACAGGATTTTTTTTTTTTCCTGAACAAAGGAAGGGCCATGGAAAACCAAGGATTCTACTAAAAAATAGTTAAGAGCCAGGCCTGGTGGCATATGCCTGTAATCCCAGCACTCAGGAGGCTGAGACAGGCAGATCGCTGCGAGTTCAAGACCAGCCTGGGCTACAAAGTAAGCTCCAGGCCAGTCTGAACGGCATAGTGAGACCCTGTCTCAGAAAGACAAGGACTGGGGATTTAGCTCAGTGGCCTAAGTGCCTGTCTGGCATGTGCAAAGTCATGAGTTTGATCCTCTGTGCCACAAAAAAATAAAAATAAAAAATAAAAAATAAAAATAAGATAATGGGAGAAAGCACGTTGTGACAGGGCTTTTTATATATGCTATATTCTATAGATAAACTTATTCACTTTATAAACAGGTCAGTATTCTTTTCAAGCATGAAAATAATTTTTGTACAGAAAAACACCAAAATTTTGCTTTTAATTTTTGTAAACTAAATAAGATTTTTAAAATATGTTTTTTGATATAGCTATTGAGTAGCCCGTTTCTATACTTTGTGATGAAAGATGAAAGAAAAAA
>RJWT010033335.1:0-13930 GCA_004365215.1 Cuniculus paca
TTTCCTTAAGAAACTTGAGTGTTTCATTTTCTTGATTGCAATCTGTAAAATAAAAAAGACTATGACACTGGTTGCTTTATTTCCCTAAAATGTGTTTTGTGTTTGTAGGGTGGAAAACAAATTGGCAGATAGTACTAAAGTCTATATGTGCTTTCGATAACATGGCATGCATATAAATACCAAAAATCATATACATCTTATTAAACAATCCAAAGGAAAAAGAAAAGTTGAGCACGGTCAGTTGGTTCTTCCCTATGTATCCTGTTTCAGTAACCCTTTTCCATCTCAGCATCCATAATCACCAATTAGACCCAAGTCGTTTGCTCACTTGTGTCCAGCTCCCTTGCCCCTGGAAAGTTCACTCAGATCCTCTGTCTTCCGTGAAGTGTCCCCTAGAGACCAACAGTTATATTTCAGTGTACTCTGAGGGGCGTGGAAGGAGAAGGCATATTTAAAATGCTGAGCCACTTTCTCAGAGTTTTGCTTTGGTAAGTTTTGAAGCCTGAGAACCTTCATCCTAACACTGCCAATGAATCTGAAGTGGGTACAAGTGGTCTAAAAAACATTTAAGAGCTACTGAGAAAGTGATATATTCTTGTAGTCCCAGATGTCTGGGAAGTTGAGGCAGGAGGATCACTTGAGTTCAAGAATCCAAGACCGGCTGGAGCAACATACTGAAACCCTGTCTCAAGTCACCACTTGACTGGGGTAATCTTTCCCTTGCCCTTTGGTTAGCACATATAAATATTCACTCAATTAAAGCTCTTTCCATCCAGTCCTATATTGTATCCTCAACTGGACTGTCCTCTTCCTTTGTAAGCACCAGCATACAAAGTACATGGTAGACATAAGATAGTGTTGGAAGATACTCAACATGATGATGTACCAATCTGATAGAGAACTTCAAGCTCTGAAGAACCTCCTTCCCTCACCGTCTGGTCACAGCCCATTGCCTAGTGTTGATCATCAAGCAGCTCTGCAGGTAATGTGGAAAGAGACATGACTTTGCTGGAGAAGACTGAAGATAGGTTCAGTGATACCAGCACTCTAATGGCTAATGGATATTAAAAAAAAGTATTACATTTTCCAGAAAGGGCGATTTAGATTAAACATACCAAGCACATCCCCTGCTAGAATGCTGTTAGGACTGGGATAGGATGAGGAGGCAAATCTCTTCTCTGGAGGATCAAGCTATTAGAATGTGAGGAAATGGAGCCATCCGTTCAGACCGACAGACATCCTGCCTGCCACAGGGGCGACCATGCTCCTCGTGCTCTTCATTCCAAGCTGGGTCCTCAGAACTATCTTTGATTTCTGGGATCTTTCCCATCAATGATGCCCTTGTTCATGCTCTAACACTTGAGTGGATTTTCCAATAACAATAAAAATATAGACACTTTTCTGCTAGACATGAGCTAGATTTCATCCAGCTCCTTTGAGGGAAAGAAGGAACAATGATAATCCATAGCCTTACCATCCAAAAATAGTTAGAACATGTCTTTCTAGTATTTGTTCTATATATGTGTGTATTTATAAGTTTTACAAAAATGCTTATTTTTTCATGGAATATTTTATTCTTAAGTTTCTATAAGGAAAAATATTCTACAAAGAACCATGTAATACATAATCATTTTAAATTTTGGCAATATAGCCTGAATATTTCTCATTAACATATAACCTTTTACAAACACACTCAGCCACCCTATCTTTGACAAAGGGGTCAAACATGTTCACTGGAAGAAAGATAGCTTCTTTAAAAAGTGGTGCTGGAAAAACTGGCTTTCCATATGCCGAAAACTAAAACTAGACCTATGCCTATCACCATACACTAAACTAAAGTCAAAATAGATCAAAGATCTAAATATTAAAACAGAAACACTAAACCTGCTGGAAGGCAAAGTAGGTAGAAATCTTGAAGACATAGGGGTAGGCAGAAAATTCATGAACAAAAATCAAACTGCACAGGAAATACTTCCCAGAATCAACAACTGGGATCTCATCTTACTGAAAAGTTTTTGCATGTTAAAAGAAATCACCAACAGTGAAAAGAAAACGCACGAATTGGGAAAAAAATCTTAGTCAACTGTCCCTCAGATAAAGGACTCCCATCTAGAACATACAAAGAATTTAAAAAAATCAGACTCCCAAAACTCAAAAACCCAATCCAAAAATGGGCATCTGAGATGAAAACACACTTCTCAGCTGAAGAAATACAAATGGCAAATAAATACATGAAAAAATGCTCAGCATCATTGGTCATTAGAGAAATGCAAATTAAAACAACTCTGAGATTCCATCTCACTCCAGAAAGAATGGCCAAGATAATGAAAACAACCAATAACAAATGCTGGAGAGGCCATGGGGAAAAAGGAACTCCTCTCCACTGTTGGTGGAAGTGTAAACTGGTGCAACCGCTGTGGAAATCAGTCTGGAAGCTCCTCAAAAAGCTAGGATTGGAAGTCCCATTTGACCCAACTACTTTGCTTCTGGGCATATTCCCAGAAAATTGAAAACCTCATACCACAGTGATATATGTGTACCCATGTTTGTAGCAGCACAATTTGTAATAGCCACATCTTGAAAACAACCCAAATGCCCATCAACTGCAGAATGGATAAAAAAGTTGTGGTATTTTTACAAAATGGAATATTACTTAGCTATAAAAAAGATAATCTTGAGGATTTTATAGGTAAATGGAGGCAACTTGAGACTATACTAATAAGTGAAATAAATCAGACTCACATTTGTAAGTACCATATCATCTCCTTAGTGTAAAAAAAAATAATAATAAAAAACTGAAAGAATAATAAGATCCAAAATGTACAAAAGATATTTTAATAATGAAAGGGAAATAAAGGACTCAAAAGGAAAGAACAACTGGGATAGGGAAAAGGAGAAAAAGAAGACAGGAAAAGATTATATATATGTAGGTATACATATATAGCTGTATGTATGTATATATATATGCAAGATAGATAACTATACTACTAATCTCTGTTAATTCATCAAAATGAACAGTTTGTGCTTTCATTGTTCGATTATTTGATCATTTTTTATGCCTAGATCTTGTAATCTGAACAATTACTTCTAAGATAGCAATATAGAATGTATTAACTAGTGTTGATTTCTTACTATTGTTTTGTTGAAATTCTGTACTATTTCTATCGTTTTTTCTGTTTTTTTTAAATAAAAAAGAGATATATTTTTATACAATGGAGTATTACTCAGCTATAAAGAAGGATCATATTGAGGCTTTTATACATAAATGTATGCAACTTGAGACCATACTCATAAGTGAAACAAATCAAACCCACATGTATAAGCACCATATTGTCTCCCTAGTGTAAGAAACTGAAAGAGTAAATAAGATACAAAATCTTCAATAAATATTGTGAAAGGGTAAGGAACTGCTCAAAAGAAAAAACAACTCAGGGAAAAGGAGAAAAGAAGGAAGGGAAAAGAAAAGATAGCTAAGATGATTGTACTACTAGTTCTGTTAGTTCTTGGAACAAAACAATTAACATTCATAGGATTAGATCAATTTTGTATGTCTGTATCTGATAATCTGAGTAACTTTTTTGAAGATAACTATACAAAATAACCTTTGGTATGTTCCTACCATCTTGTTTTGAAAACCTATATTGTTATTGTTTGGGGCTCTCTGTTACTGTTATTTACTTGTCTCTTTTGTTTCTTGTTTTTCTTGTGTTTTGTTTTGTTATTCTAACACAGAAAGGATACATGCACATGTATAGGTTTATACATGCCTAGACCTGCTCCTCAAGAGTTTACAAGAACTGATTTTATTACACGTGATGGTATGAACAGCTACTTTGAAGAAAACGAGACATTATGGTAGTCATTGCTGATTTCTTATCATCATGTTCTGAAGTCCAATGATGCTTTTATTCTTTGATTTGATTGATTTTAGTCTGTTTTCTATTATTTGATTGCAATATATGAGAAGGTATGAACAGCTATTTTGAAGAAAACAAGAGACATTATGGTAGCCGTTGTTGATTTTTTATTGTCTGGTTTGAAGGTCTGTAAGGCTTTCATTCTTTTGTTTTGATTGGTTTTATATTATTTTGTTTTGTTTGAATTTATTGTGTGTAAAGGTATAAACAACTATTTTGAAGAAAACAAGAGACACTATGGTAGACACGGTTGATTTCCTGTTGTCTTGTTTTGGAGTACTGTATTGCTTGCATTGTTCTGTTCTGTTCTGCTTTGTTGTGTTCTATTTTGTTTTGTTTTGTTTTATTCTCTTTAAAATAAAAAAATATTCGTTTACAGATTGACCTTTGAATATATAACACTCTAGTAGTGAACAATCACAATTTAATCTTACATTGTTGACCTTAAACTTTTTCACATTTTTCACTCTTCTAAAGTACTTTTTATATGTTCATTGGCAGCATCTCTATTTCTTAGAACAAATTCCTAAAGGTGACATTGCTAAATTCAGTAAAGTGCATATACTTATCCCACTCAATTTCCTCTCACTTTCCCACAAGTGCCAATTTTCTAAAGTACTTATTTTGAAAGGCCAGTGTTTTTGCAATATGATTGATAAACAAAAAGCAATTTAAGAGTATTACAAATTTTACATTTCTTTATACATGCTTTCCTCTGTATGAAACCCTAGGTAAACACAGAGTACCGTGCTTTACTCAGTGATGCCACGTAAGAATACACAAAATGCATACGTGAACCCACACCTATGCAGGTTGCAAGCTTTCAGGTACTTACTTTAACAGGCAAAACTCAAGTCTGTTGCAAGGAAAATACCTATCAAATGGAGTTTTTAATGTCTTTTTTAACCATTGTCACGTATAAGGCTATGCTACCATTTTTATGAGGTTACTATTTTCATTCTTTAATGTGTTACAGATGAATTTTTGAGTGTTAAATCTGTGTCTGGTTTTCTCTGTGATTTTTTTCCCATGGTTTTGCATGACATAGTGAGTTTTAAGAACATATGACTTACTGAAACTTAGCACATCTGAAACAATCTTGATTTGCAATTCTCCCACAACTTCTTTTTTCCACATCATCTCAGAAAATCTTAACAGGTACTCTGCTGCACATTAGAAACTCAGCAATCGCACTCTTGTACCATGATCAGCAGTGACAACAACCAATTTTCGTCACTGTGTGACAATGCAGAGTCTTTCTCCTTGATTTGTCAGCAATTCAATTCCATTCCCAGGTAATTCCTGAGATTTCTTTCATGTTTTCCATTCCCACTTCCTCCATTCTGGCAGGCTTGCATTACCACCGCCCAGACTACTAGAATATTTACTGACAGACACCAAGTTCTCTCTGCTCTACTGATTCTGTTGAACCGCTTCCTGTATGTGCAGTGATTTTCCTGCTTTTCATGCATGCTCAATTCTGCTGAGTCTTAAAACAGCAGCTTAAACCGAAATACTTTTGCAAACTCTTCCCACACTTCTTCAGGCAGCTGTTGCTGCTTGTTTCTGCCCTCATGCCACCATTTTCCCTTAAAATTATTCACATAAAATATATTTCAAATGCATAATCATCACCTTGTTTAATGGTCAGTTCATTAGCTCTTGATCTTATAAGCAGTGCTCATGAGCCACAAGCTTCCAATAAATATTGAGATTTTGATAGAATCCTGCACCCAACCAGATGGACTCAATCTCCTACATCTCTCATCCCGCATAATCATTATCCTGAATTTCAGGATCATTCTTCCCTTCCCTTCCTTTGATTGTTTTATTTCATCCTGTCATAAAATTATGGATTGTCATTCATAAAATTATTAATTTTTATTTCAACTGTTCACAATGTGTATGATAACAGGTTGAATATCCCTTATTCAAACTGCCTGAGACAAAGTGTTTCAGAGTTTGGGGTTTTTCAGATGTGGAGATATTTGCACAGAATTCACCAGTTGACCATCCCCTACCCAAAAATCCAAAGCAGAAAATCTCAAACTTATTGAGCATTACATCAACACTGAAAAAGTTTTTAACACTGGAGAATTTTGTATTTCATATTTTTGTGTGTGGGTTGCTCAACCTGTATTTATATCAATTTTACTTCATGTTTTATCTTGTTATCTACCATGTTTATGTCACTATCACTCATCTCATCTACTATATATATATATACATATACTGATCATAGTAAGCTGATTAACTGAGTCATTCAGATCTATCACTTTGCTGATATTTTTCTCTTTATCAATAACCAAGACAGAGGCAGATGAAAATATCCAATGATAATGGTGTATTTATCAATTCCTCCTTCAAGTTTGACCAGTTTTGTATCCAACTCTTGGACACAATTGCATTGTATTTAAATTGTGATATCTTTTGATGAATTGGAACTTTTGTCATTATGTAATGACCTTCTCTACCCTGATACATCTATTTGTATAGTATTTATAAAATAATACATAATAAAGTCAACATCATTATTTAAAGTTTTGTATGTATATATCAGCATTTTTTGATTTGTCTTTGAAGTGCCTCTCTCTATTTTAACACAAAATAATTGTGCATGTCAGTGGAGTTCAGTGTGCTGTTTCCCTACATTTATACAGCGAGAGTACGTGGAACAAATCCAGCCTCCCTGTCTCCACCTTCCTTCCCCTCCTACACTTGCACTTCTCAGTCTTGAGTAATCACTGTTCCATTCCACATGAACTTTTTTAGCTTCCACATATGACGGAATATGTGGTAGCTGTCTTCCCATGTCTGGCTTATCTCACTTAACACAAAGTTCTCCAGTTCTATCCACTCTTGGCTGAAAAATGACAGGTTTTCATTCTTCATGTTGAATAACTTTCTGTTGCGTGCATTATATACCACATTGTCTCTATCCATTCTTCTGTTTATGGGCACCTAGGCTGACTTCATATTTTAATTATTATGAATACTGTAGCATAAGCATGCACATGCAGCTTTCTTTTTGATATGTTGATTTCATTTAAATAAATATCCAAAAGTGAGATAGGTGGATCATATGGTAGTCCTAATTTTCTTATTTTGTGGAACCTGTCTACTCTTCTATATACTAGCTATACTAATTCACATTTCCACCAATGGTGTCTTATTTACTTTTGAAGTTTCTTATACTAGGGAGACAACATGATATTTACACATGTGGATCTGGTTTATTTTATTTATGAGTATGGGCTCTAGCTGTATTCATTTACCTATAAAAGCCTTGAGTTTATCCTTCTTTATAGATGAGTAGTACTCCATTATATAAAAATATCACATCTTTTTTATCCATTCTGCTGTTGATGGGCATTTGGGTTGTTTCCAAGATTTAGCTATTATAAATTGTGCTGCTATAAACATGGGTACATATATATCACTGTGGTATCATGTTTTTAATTCATCTGGGAAAATACCCAGAAGGGGAATGGCTAGGTTGAATGAGACCTCTAATCCTAGGTTTTTGAGGATTTTCAGAATGATTTCCATAACGGCTGTACCATTCTACACTCCCACCAACAGTGGAGAAGGGTTCCTTTTTCTCCACAGCCCCGCCAACATTTGTTATTGGTTGATTTCTTGATGATAGCCATTCTTCCAGGAGTGAGACAGAATCTCAGTGTTGCTATAATTTGTATTGCTTGAATGACCAGTGATGTTGAACATTTTTTCATATATTTATTTGCTATTTGTATTTCTTCATCTGAAAAGTGTGTATTCTCTCTGATGCCCATTTTTGAATTGAGTCTTTGAATTTGGGGGGGGTCTGAGTTTTTTCAATTCTTTACATGTTCTAGATAGAAGTTCTTTGAGGTACTGTTGGCTAAAACTTTTTCCCATTATGTGGGTTTTCTTTTCACTCTGTTGGTGATTTCTTTTGATGTGCAAAAATGTTTTAATAAGGTAAGATTCCAGTTGTTGATTCTTTGAAGTATTTCCCACTTAGCTTGGGTTTTGTTCATGAACTCTCTGCCAAACCCTATGTCTTCAAGATTTTTACCTACTTCCTCTTCCAGTAAATTTAGCGTTTCTGTTCTGATATTTAGATCTTTGATCCATTTTGACTTTATTTTAGCACATGGTGATAGACATGTGTCTAGTTTTAGTTTCTGGCATGTGGAAAGAGAATTTTTCTGCACCATTTATATTAAAGAGGCTGTTTTTCTTCCAGTGAACTTATTTGGCCCCCTTGTCAAAGATAAGGGGGCTGAGCATCTGTGTAGTTGTGTCTGCATCTTCCAATATGTTCCACTGATCCTCAGGTCTGTTTTTTGCCAATACCATGCTGATTTAATCAAAGTAGCTTTATTGTATAATTTTAAGGCAGGGATTGTGATGCCTCCTGCTTTGCTTTTGTTGCCCAGACTTGCCTTGCTGCTCGAGGTCTCTTCTGTTTCCAAATGAATTTCAGAAATGTTTTCTCTAGATCTGTGAGGTATACTAAAGGTTTTTTGATTGGGATTGCCATACATCTATATAAAAGTTTCAAGAGTATGGCCATTTTCACTATGTTGTTTCTTCCTATCCATAAACAAGGAATATCTTTCCATTTTCTGAAATCTTCTTTGATATCTTTTTTAGAGTGCTGTAATTTTCAATGTATAAATCTTTTGTAGCCTTTGTAAAATTGATTCCTAAGTATTTCGTTTTTTGGATATTATTGTGAAGGGTGAGGTTTCCCTACTTCCTCTCTCAGTGAATTTGTTTTTTGTGTACCGGAATGCTATTGATGTTTGAGTGTTGACTTTTTATCCAGTTATGCTACTGAATTTGGTTAATTCTAGAAGTCTTTTGGTGGAGTTTTTCGGGGTCTTCCATGTAGATTATCGTGTTACCTACAAATAATGATAGTTTAACTTCTTCCTTTCCTATCCTTATACTTTTTATTTCTCTGTCTTGTCTAATTGTTCTGGCTAATGTTTCCAGAACTATATTGAATAGGAGTGGTGATAGTGGACATCTGTGTCTTGTTCTGATTTTAGACCAAAAGATTTCAGTTTTTGTCCATTTAGTATGATGTTAGCTTTTGGTTTTTTACAGGTGGCTTTTATCAGATTGAGGTAAAGACCATCTCTTTTGATTTTTGGTAGGGTTTTATCATGAATTTGTGTTGGACTTTGTCAAAAGCTTTTTCTGCATCTGTTGAGATGATCACGCAATGTTTGTTTTTACCTCTGTTGATATGATGTATTATGCATATTGATTTGCATATGTGGAACCATCTCTGCATTCTTGGGATGAATCTCCTTGGACATGGTGTATAATCCTCTAGGTGATTTGCTGCATTCTGTTTGCTAGTATTTTACTGAGGATTTTTGCATCTATGCTCATTTGGGAGATTGGCCTGTCATTCTCTTTTTTGGTTGGGTCTTTCTTTGGTTTTGGTATCACAATAACATTTGCCTCCAGGAATGAGTTAGGGAAAATTTTTTCCCTTTCAATTTAATTAAAGAGTTTGAGCAGTATTGGTGTTAAATCTTCTCTAAATTTCTTATAGAATTCGGTTGTGAACACATCTGGACCCAGCCTTTTCTTTGTTGGTTTTTAATTACGTTTTTCATTACATTAACTGATATTGGACTATTCAATATTTTTATGGTTTCTTGATTCAGTTTTGGTAATTCATACATTACTAGGAATCTATCCATTTCTTCTGTCTTTTCTATCTTGTGCAAGTAAAGATTTTCAAAGTAAGTATTAATGATCTTCTGAATTTCCACAGGATCTGTAGTGATTTCACCCTTTTCATTCTTTATTACATGAATTTGAATTTTTTCTTCCCTTTTATTTTTTTTTATTTTGAAAAGAATACAACCAAACAAAACAAAACAGAGTAAAGTCAATCAAAACAAAGCAATAAACATGGAACATGACTTTGAAACAGTGAAAAAAAAAAAGACAAAAAACAAAAATAAAGCAATTGATAAGGCTACCATAATGGCTCTTGTTATCTGCAGTATACCTGCCCATACCATCAGTCTTCCCTTTTTGTGATAAGGTTTGATAAGGATTTATCAATCTTGGTTATTCTTTCAAAGAACCAACTCTTTGATTCATTTATTCTTTGTATCATTTCTTGGTTTCAATTGTGTTAATTTCTGCTCTTATCTTTATAATTTTTTCCTTTCTGTGAGTTCTGGGCTTGACTCGTTCCTCTTTTTCTAGAAGCTTTAGGTGTAGCATTAGGTTGTTTATTTGTGCTCTTTTTGTTTTCCCAATGTGAGAATTCACTGCTATAAATTCCCCTCTTAGGACTGCTTTCATTGCATCCCATGTTTGTCTAAGTTGTATTTTCATTTTCATTTGATGGTAGATATTGTTTAATTTCTTGCTTAATTTCATCTGTGACCCATTCATTGTTCAGGAGGGTGTTATTTAATTTCCTTGTGTTTGTGGAATTTTTGCAATTTCTATTGTCATTGATTTCCAATTGCACTACGTTCAGATAATATGCATGGGGTAATTTCAATTTCTTTGCATTTACTTAAGCATGTTCTATGGGCGAATATATGGCCTATTTTAGAGAACATCCCATGTGCAGCTAAGAAGAATGTGTATTCTGATGTTGAGTGGAACACTGTGCTAATGTCTACTAAGTCCATTTGTTCACAGGTGTGATTGAATTTTGTTATTTCTTTGCTGATTTTTTATTTTTTGAACCATTTCTTTATGACAGTTGGATAGTAAGTTCCCCTGTTATAATTGTGTTTTTGCTTATATGTTTTTTCATGTCTCTTAATATTTGTCTTATATAGTTGGGTGCTTCCATATTTGGTGCATATATATTTGATTGTTATTTCCACCTCTTGAATTTTTCTCCTAACACATGTGTGATGATCTTCTTTATCTCTTTTAATCATTCTTCGTTTGAAGTTCACATTGTCTGCAAACAGAATGGCTTCTCCTGAGTTTTCTGGGTTCCTGTTGCAAGCAGTATTGTTTTCCATCCTTTGACTTTTAGTCTATGAATTTCTTTTTGACTTAAATGTATTTCTTGTATACAGCATATCGTTGGATCTTGTTTCTTGACCTGTGCTTCCAGTCTGTTTCTTTTGATTGGTGAATTGAGGCCATTTACATTGAGAGTAATAACTGGTATGTATTGGCTTGTCTTTGTCATGTTATTTTCCTACCCTTGGTTCTCTGCTTTCCCCTTCTGTTTAATTGCTTGCCCCACTTAGTGGCTTCTTTCTGTTGTTGTTCTTGGTATTGTGATCATTTTTGTCCCTGTCTAGAATATCTTTCAGTATCCTTTGTAGTGTTGGTTTAGTGGTCATGAATTTCTTCAGTTGTTCTTTGTCATGGAAATATTTTATTTCTCCATTAATTTTGAAAGATAGTTTTGCAGGATACATCAGTCTAGGTTGGAAGTAGTTTTCTTTCAGGACTTGAAATATTTCACTCAAAGCTCTTCTTACCCTAAAGTTTTGTGTTGGAAAATCTGCCATGATTCTGATGGGCTTTCCTTTTAAAGTGATCTGTTTGTTTTCTCTAACAGTTTTTAATATTCTGTTCTTGGGCTGAATCCCTAGGATCTTGATTATTACATGTCTGGGAGTACACTTAATTTTGTTATGGCTAATTGGGGTTTATATGCCTCGCTTATCTGTATGTCAGATTCATTTCCCACTTAGGAAATTTTCTGCTAGTAATTCTGCAAATAGTTTTTTTATGTCATTTGTGCTGGCTCCTGTTTTTCAATTGATAACAATTATTATTATATTGTTATTCTTTGCATCATCTTGTAGCTGTTGAATTGCTGTTTCCTGATATTTTGTTATTTTCAAGAGGTCTTCCTTTCATAGTCACTAGCCATGATCCTGTCTTCAAGGTCTGAAAGTCTGTCTTCAGTTTCATCAAGCAGTTTTGCCAGTTCTCAATTTAATTTTTGATTTCCAGGATATCTGTTTGAATTTGTTTCATGCATTCTATTTCTTTCCTATATGGATCACTCACAATTTCCATCCTCTTCCTGTCATCATCTGTTTTCTTATCTATCTCTGTTCTAGATGTGCTGAGCATTTCATTTAAAAATGTGAACATTTCTTTTGTAACCTGAGAGATTATTTCTGATCTGATTTCCTCTATAGCCTCATGGATTTGTTTCTTTACTTCAATTGCTATCATTTCAGAAATTTCAGGTGTGTGTCTCCCATTTTCTTCTATGTTGGTGACTCCTGGAGTTGTTCAGGGTGGGGTAGAGGTCTGAGATAGCATTTTCCTTCTTCATTTTGTCATGTTCTGGGTTCCTGCAATGGCGGAGAGGTGATGGGAGTGGCCGCCATCTCAGGATCCATGCACCTGGGTTCCTGTGGTGGCAGAGAGGTGACAGGAATTGCCACCACCTAAGGAGTCCCAAACCTGGGTTCTGTGTATCCGTTTCTGTGCCAGTACCATGCTACTTTGGTTACCATGTCTCTGTAGTATGTCTTGAAATCCAGTATTATAATGTCTGTAGCCATGTACTAATTGTTCTTTTGTATTCAATATTACTTTGGCTATTTATGGTCTTTTGTGCTTCCATATGTATTTCAGGATTGTTTGTTCTAGTTCTCTAAAGAATGCCATTGTCGTGGGTGATTTGACGGGAAATGCATTGAATCTGTAGACAGGTTGGAGTATTGTGGATATCTCAACATTAATTTTTCTAATACATGCATTTCCAATTTGTGTCTACATGTATTTGTCTTTTGTTTCGTTCATCAGTATTGTGTAGTTTTTATTTTATAGACCATTCACTTCCTGGTTAAAATTATTCCAGACATAGCTTAACTACTGTAAATAGTGCTGCTTTCATAATTTTTTTTCTATCAAATTCATTATTAGCATATAGAAAAAGTTACTGATTTTTGCATATTGATTTTGTATCCTGCTATTTTACTGAATTTATCAACTCATATTCTTTTTATGACAACTTTAGGTTTTTCTGTTCGTAAAATTGGATCAACTACAAACAAATAATTTTTTTCCTCCTTTCCTCTTTGTATACCTTTTCTTTCTTTTTTCCCCCAATTGCTCTGGCTAAAACTTCTAGTACTATATTGAATAAGACTGGGGATAGTGGACACCCTTGTGTTTTTCCTGATCCTACAAGAAATGCTTTCAACCTTTCCTCAGTCAGTGTGATATTGGTTGTGAGTCTGTCATACATAACCTTATTATGTTGAGGCATAATCTTTTCACACCTAACTTGTTAAAGGTTTTTATCATGTAGGAATGTTGAATTTTATCAAATGATATTGTGAGACAATCATGTGATTTTACCCTTCACATCTTTATATGATGTATTACATTTATACATTATACATTTATATATTATTTATATCTAAGTAATATATTTATATATATTATAACATTTATATATATTTATATATTATATATATATATATATATATATATATATATATATATATCCCTTCTCACATCTCTGGCAATGAAACCTATTTAATCATAAAAAATTATCTTTTTGATGTGCTATTGAATTCCACTGGCCTGTATTTTGTTGAGAATTTTTGCATCTATATCAATCAGGGATGTTGGTCTATGTAGTTTGCTCTGCTGTTGTTATTATATCATTATCTGGTTTTGGAAGCAGAGTACTACTACCTCATAGGATAAATTTGGAAGGGTTTCCATTCTTTAAATTCTCTGATGTGGTTTGAGAGTTGTTTTTGGTTCTTTAAACTTTCGTAAAGTTCAGCAATGAAGTTACCTAGATCTGAGAATTTCTTCGTTGAAAGAATTCTGCTCATTCATTAAATCTATTCTGGTTTTTTCTGCCCTCACAGTTCAATTTTATTAGGCAAAATACATCCAGAAATCCATCTATTTCTTCATAACTTCTCAGTTTTTTTCTTTTTTTTTTCTTTTGAAAAGAATACAACCAAACAAAACAAAACAGAGTAAAGTCAATCAAAACAAAGCAATGAACATGGAACATGACTTTGAAACAG